>VUQI01005532.1:4990-30650 GCA_015106735.1 Paratilapia polleni
AAGTGAAAGAGAAAAAAAAAAAAAAGAAGAACAAAAAAAAAAAAAAAAAGAGAAAAAAAAAAAAAAAAAAAAAAAAAAAAAAAAAAAAAAAAAAAAACATCCCCCAACCAACCATCTTTTATCCGCCCAGCCAGCAGCCCACCACGGCAACAACGACCAAAACAGACTGTAAACACATTCCTCTAAAATGGGAGGGCAGATTTTTGAGAAATAAACTGAACTCTCTCTGAAAATCAGACTTCCTACAGCAGTCAGACTAAAGGCTCAAGGGCCTCGCAGGTCCAAAGCAACCTGTCAACTGTCTGACACAGAACATTTTCAAAACACAATTTGGTGTTTTCCATAATTAATGGCATGTTTGATGTGCAATATTCCCTACTATAAATATGTTATGCACTGTAAATCTTTTTAAAGCCAGTTTATTTTCTGGCTCAAAATGAGCCTCTGGGGCCGAACTGCACACGTAAGCATCACTGGTCCCCATATAGTTAAGACAAAGAGTCTGTGTTACCTGACGTAACAGATGTATTTCCATTTTACTTTGTGTAAATTTGGTGAACAAAGATTTGTATTAAACCTGAGTTAATTAAACCTCATTAAAAAATAAAAAATAAAAATAAAATCACAGCTCTGGTGACTTTTGTTTGGTGTAAGGCCAAAATCTCATGGGTGCGAACCAAAATGTTTTATGTGCATGAAAAAACTGTATTACAATTAAGACACCTATTATTTATGTTATGAGAAGCTGTGCTAATGATTACTCTTCTAAATCTTCAGTCCCTTAAACATCAGGACACTGAATATAGCCATTAAAAGGCAATTTGACAGTTATAAACAGGATATTGTTGCCTAGATGTAATTCAGAAATCGTTATCAGTGTTTGAAGAGTAAACTTGTCCAAGAGAGACTCAGATTAAGAATGGAGGACTTTCATTTTAGTGAAATCAGTTCTACTTAATGGCTTTAAACTTTCACACAGTATCAGATGTCCTCTGTATCAGTGCTTTTTTTTTTCCTTTACATAATGCTGCACAGTTCACATGTGACAACAGTGACATGAAATTACCCATAGATTTATTCCACTTCTGCACAAAAAAAGGAGAACAATGGTAATCATTTAGCAGACCAGACAAAATTTTGGTAGCCTTCTTCAAATGTGCATGCACGCGCACTTTGCACTTCTTGCACTCACATATTCAGTAAAGGGCAGCGTGGTCGAGCCTGGTAGCCGTCAGTCTGTGTGGCTCTCAAAGGGGGAAGATGAACACGACATGCACACTCAAAAACAGCCTCTGCACTTTGTAGTTTGATCTGAACACAGCAAAGGATTCATGTACTACATCAATGATTAAACCCACTGAAAGATAACAACTCTAATGTCTACTCAGACTCTATTATCCAGGGAACGGGCATGAAGGACCAATCGTAGTTTTAGTTAGAACTAACTAACTCTCAGCTCTTTCAAAACTGTAATAACTGCATACTATTAGACCATACACATCTTATGAGTTAACTGGAGCATCAGATTTAGTGACTGCTGTGGTTTAACAGTGAGAACAATATATTATTATTAGTATGTATAATATATTTTAAGTGAAATGGTGATGTGCTTTATCCTACTTATTTCCAGAGTTCTAGTGATTTTTCTTTGGTGGAAGACCAGAACCTCTTTAGTGGGCATCAGATTTTTTTCTATGCCTGATCCATTTCTTATTTGGCCCTGTTTTCGAGATACTGGTTGTAAAAATGTCTGTCTTCTCTCGAAAGTGAATCTAAGCGGTGCTTGCGTTGTGGTCATCAAAGTGCCAAAAAATGCATTTAAAAACTAAGCAGCAATGCCACTTCCCAAATCCAGTTACTCAAGACTCCACAAACCTTGTTGTGAGCAGTTTCATGTAGGAACTACTTTCTTTCTGTATATATCTGCCAACCAAAAGAAGCACACAGCTAGCCAAGTTACAGCTCAGCAATGGGGGTTGTCATTAATGTTTATATGCTGTCACTGGTATGGGTCTCTTGTCAGGGGTAGATGGACACTTACCCAGTGATATGCCTGAAAGGTGTAGTTGGGTAGAAAGAAAATAGCTCCAACATAAAAGTGCTCACAACAAGGTTTGTGTATTCTAGCTGAGTTTTTGGTGGGGGTGCTTTGAGGTCCAAAAGGCAAATCCCATTTAGTTCCACTATATTCAAGCTTTATGTATTTTTAACGATATCTCCAAAACCAAAGCAACTCACACCAAAATAATCTAGCTCTGTGATTCCCAAATGGTGTGCCCCTGCGAATGGGATTTTCTGTCAGCTATACATTATTATTGCAACTGCACAAAAAGTAATGAATGACATTCAAATTGACTATATTACTACACATCAAAGGGTCTGATTGATAGCAAGGAGTTCAACAGATCACTTTCATGTCATATAGGTTTAGGTCCTGCAAACATGCTATCAAAAGTGCCTTCATGTAACAGTATATAATCAGAGAATTGACTGAATATAGCCTGTTTTACACAAATATGAATACAAGTGTGCCCTAGCCACAAAATGTTTGATCTAGATGGATAGATGGATACATATACATTTCCACACATGCACATGTATAATTTGGGGGTGAACTGTGCCCTATTATTGTAACCATTAGCTGTTACTCCAGCATGGATATGGCTTTGGATATTCAGTAATACTGTGAAGGACAATTGATGCAAGAAGGTTTTGATTTAACTTTGGATTGAGGAGATGCTCGCCTCGTCTCTGGCTTTTATGTGATGGTGGATAGAGGAAAAAAGGTGTTATTGATTTTACCTATAATGCTTCTGAGTGCTGATAACCGGCTGGACAGACAGAGGTGCTATAAATTCATAAATGGGTTATATTACCGCTGAGTGGTTTGTAGTGGGGGGGTAATGGATATTTCATCTGGGTGTCACTCTGACTCAGTTAGTCAGACAGTTTACTAACCAATTTTTTTAAACCAATTCTTTTGTACAGGGCTCAGTGGCAACATGAAATGTGCATGTCTTGAGCAGAAATAGGCCTCCCCTAGAATAGGTCTACATTCACTACATCAAGCAGCTGCAGTGGAAGGGTTTCACAGTGTCATTACCAGGCCAGTGTCTCTCCACACCACTGAAACTTGCCCTTTGTCTGGTCAGCAAACCAAATGCAAGTCTTCTTTCTTCTGAGAATGCCTCTCCTCCATAACACCCTCCCCCACCTGTCACACTGACAAATAGGAGTGCCTGGAAACACAACCACCCTTCCTCAACTTTAATGCCTCATCTTTTTTCTATTACATCCTTCTGTTCGCAGTTTACCCAGGGTGTGCTGCTCCAGTGGCCCACTGACGCCGCTGGTTTGAACCTTGAACTATGAGCTTTAGAGCATATGTCACAGTACATCCTATTTTGCAGAAGGGTGATATAGAAGAGGACCACAATGTGAGCATGTGCATTTGCCCTGCTTTAATTTGACACTTGCCTGAGTGTATCAGTCCCCTTACAAAACTGGGTTATAGATTGTTAGTCCTGTGTTTCGTGCTGCACATGTGGAGATGCCAACCTGAAATGATGTATGACATGACACCTGATGCCTTTAGGGCTGCTTTCTTCATAACATTTAAAATGAGAGAAGGCTTTTACTCTTTTAAATGAAATAAGATCAAACCACTGGCTGGCAAAATTAGTATGCATGAATAACTACGTTTAAAAAAATGATGACTGAAGCTCTAAAGAGTGGACAAAGTATGGGTGTTGCTTGGGGGTTATTTTAACTGCTAACTTGCAAGCTAACAAACTAGAGCACGATTACAGTCACAAGTGAGCAAGAAGGTCACTGCCTGTTGTGACATACAATAAACGAACAGAACAAACAGGCTGCCAATTTAAAAATAAAACGACTAACGTTCAATTACTGTAAGAATATCGGCAGGCACCGCCGTGTGTTTTGTGTTTTTAACAAGCTAACACTGCTGCTAAATAGTGCTAAGAAGCTGGCTAAAGCTAGCTGTCAAAGGGGCCGGTAGAGGAGGTTTGACTCAGTTCTTACCCCCTTTGCATGGTGTCCTGTGCTGGCTGTGCTGGGCGCGGTAGCCCTCCACTACCTCCCACTCTCCGTTATCCCTCTTGATGGGGAAGGACACGCTCAGGACGTGATTACATGGCTTGATGATGCGCAGGATGCCCCGCACACGGTTCCTCTTCTGCTCTGGGCTCTCCCTAGTCTTCAGATCCTCCACCAGTTTGTCCTCTACGATGGTGGCACCACGGTCGAAAAAGCCCTCGACCATCCTGAAGAAGTTGGGGTCGTCGGGCTGGTCTGCTGCGTCGGCATAGCGACGGACCCGCATCAGAGAGGAGGACGCCGGGAGAGCGGAGTCCACGCACCCCGAGGCCAGGGCACTACCCGCAGAGCGGCTCAGCAACTCCCCGAAATACCGATACATGACTGAAATTAGCTAACCGTGCAAACGAACTAATAAAAAAGCAACTAAACAACAAGGACAATGAGGGTGACGACAGGAAAAGGGGGTAGAATGACAGACACAGCAGCTCCTCACCGTGTCCCGTCCTCTGGCCGAGTGGGGAATGGCATGCTGTGTCAGTTGGCTTTAAAAGGCAGCACGAACCGACCACACCAACTGGGGCTCTCCCAAGCGCACGCGGAAGAGGAGGACCTACACGGCTACGCGCAACTGCGAAGCAGTTGACAGTGCGCGCTCCTGAGTTTGAAACGTTGATTTTGAAAGCCAGTCAAAAGAAAAACCAGTGGGCACAAATGTTTAATGGGCCCTAGCCACCTCTTCCTCTCTTCAGTAATTAAGCATATACAGAACAGTTCATTAAGGAGAGCAGTGCACCTCAATGCAAAACAATATCTGATATAAAATAAAAAATGAAGCAGCCAGAGCTTTTCATCAGGATAATACTATGTATAATCTAAGAGTCCTCACACACACACCTGGTGTTGTTTCCTTTCTGACTCTCTCTTTTGCTCCTGTTCTCCTCCTCTTCTCTCCAGGGGGTTCTCAGTTGCTGTCTACCTGAGGTTCTCATCTTTTCCTCCTCCTTTTCCCTGTTTGACAACACAGACTACTGTATTCTGTCAGTTATATCATTCTGTGTTGGCCAAAAAAAATTTAGAGGAAAGAAATCTCCATCCAAGTGTTTTTTATGCCATTTTAATAAGCCCCCAAATGGACCCCTGAGCCTGTGCCCAAATCCAGCCCAGGATATGCATTGATTTATTTCAGTGTAAGCAGCAGTTCTACTGTTGTACTATTTTACATCATTGTATTACATGGTTTGTTAGTTACATGCCAGTTAATCTGTAAAGGCTGAAGGTGGTAACAAAGTAGCTACATTTAATTTGAAGCAGCGCTCTGCTGCTAGCATAATGTTTTACAGGAAATGCTGTACTTTTACTTTGGACCATGAACTTTGAACTGAAGAGCATTGTGGTAATATACCATATTGTGCAGAAGACTGATATAGAAAAAGGACCAAATGCACATTTTCACTGCTTTTGGCGTTTTCTTGCATTTATCTGTGTATGACTCTCCTGACCAAACAGCATATGACCAACAGGTACTGAATGATTAGTCATGTGTTTTCTGCAACACCTGAAATAATCAATGACATGACACCTGATGCCTCTAATAATAGTGTTATGTCTTTACTCTATTACAGATTCAAATTAATGTTACCAAATCCAATAAACAAATAATTTTGTTATATAATTATAAGTTCAGAAAAGCTATGACATAATTCCTCCTACTCAGCAGTATTAAAGTCATTAAAATTAGCCCAACTATAACCTGATTATTGTTATTTAAAGTGCTTTTATTATTTCTAATTCTATGCTACTCTATTCTTCTACTTTCACTGTTGTGATATTGTCCAGTTTAGCCCATCACATTTTATCGACAGCTCTAGTTACTAGTTTGTTTTCAAATTAAAATTTTACACTCAACACAGATCAAAAATATTATTTCAGTTTAAAGCACTCAACACTGTGTGAATATTGAAAAGTGTTTCTAAGTGCTCCACAAACAAAAGAAGATAAAAGCAATTAATAAAACAATTGCAGTATTAAAATACAATAAAATGCAAGATAAATAATAAAACAAACTGGTTTTAGTAAACCAACGACCATGTAAGATAAATGCAAAATTACTTTACATATGTGGATCTGTAGTTCAAGTAAAATCTCTATAGATAAGCATGTTTTAAGAAGAGGTCGCTGACTCTTCTGGCAGCTTGTTGCATGGCTTCAGGCCTCTGATTGTGAATGCTCAACAGACTGTGAAGATTCAGCATTAAGTGCTTAAAATCAGTTCTAAACATCACTTCTGTCCATATAGGTTTTTGAACTTTTGTTGCCAATATTTACACATTTCAAGCAAATTGAGTAGTGGAGCACTATTTATAGCCCATTCACATAACAAGTGAACTGGAAATACATCAGAATAATGGATTTTATTTCTTGTTCATGATCATGAATGAGTAATAACACCTATGGTAAGAATATTTTTATCGTTTCATTGTTTGTTTGTTTTTGTTTTTCATCCTTTCTAAGTAAAACCGAAGGTATTAATCTTTGCAGCTCTAATGTCAGTGCAAGCTTGCAGCTACATGACAAGCACCAGCCTGGTCATTCATTCATTGGCTTTTGTTCAGGGACCACGGTGATACGGTTTTGTACTTTGTGGTTAGATCAAAGGATCTCCCTGCCTTGTCTGCTGTCATCAGCAGTTCCCTGATCTGCTGGGTGAGGAACACACAGCCATGAGAGAAGAGAGAGGGTGAGTCAGATGGGAGATATTCAAAAGGCCCATTGTGTCTGCATCAGTCATTAACCTCCCTCACAGGCAGCAATAATTAATGAGGGAGCTGATCTGCTGATTTCCAGTTTGTGACTATCAGTACAAATAATGAATTATTGTCAAGTTCAACTGAAAATGTGAAAACTAAAGCAAATTCAGAAACTCTGTGTTCGCATTTAGCATGCTGTCATTTCCTAAAAAGAAAGAACACAAAACAAAGCTGAGTTTTATAGGGATTTTTTTTTAATTTTGCAGGAATTTTGTTATACAGAACGACTGTTGAGATCTGTTACTGAATGGGTGAAAAGTTTGATCTGTTACACCAGTTGCACAGTTTCAGCATTCGTAAGTAGGTGAGGATCCGCTTGGTCGGACTAGCATCATTTTTGCCACCAGAGGTTGAACATGAGGCTCCATGCGGACATCCACATGTCTGCCATTTTTTTGTGACTGCACAGACTAAGCTATAATGTACCAACTATTGCACGACTGCTTGTCCTCTTGCTCCTTTGGAGGTGAGTATAATCCCTCCCTTAGCGGCAATAAAAAGTTGGAATATCACCAAGGTTAGTAGGATACAGTCTCTGGGAAGTATGAATATCTTTATGAAATCTAATGTCAATACTTTTGAGCTGTCTCAGTCTTAACCAAAGAGGTAGATCAAGATTGCAATCTCTAGAGGTAAAGCACTAGCTTGGCTAAAATAAATGCATGAAAATTGCAGTTTTAACAACAAATGATTAACTTCTGACAGTTTCAGCACTGACTATCAAGAGCTGATGTTGCTGAAACCCAAACTGAAACCTGACGTCCGCAGTCAGAGATTAATCATGAACCACCTAAGGCCTAACAGTATTGATATACTTTGTCACTATAAAGGCCATTGTACAAGCAAACAGCCCACCTTTTTATCCGTGATCTGTCTAGACAGATGTGTGCATGAACGGATGTGCTTGAAAGTGTATCTGTGCAGTTGTTTATGGATATGTTAGAAGGCATAATTTAGGGCAGCAGGACACTCATGGTGTGCATATGTGTGCATGAATTTAGGTCACAAATTAGTCACAAATCCCTCCGGGATCCCCAGGTACATGTTTGTCTCCTCTGAGGCCTTGAATTCCTCCGTCTCTTTCTCCTCTTCATCCCGTCCTACATCCCAACCTCTCCGTTCTTCTCCACCTTCCACCACTTGTTGAAATTTATTATGTGCCTAGTCCCTGCATTTGTAATATTCATACAGCACTCTATTCTATACACTTCAAGCACTTTATCTACCTCACATCCTTGGCCAATTTACTTAAAAGCATGTCTTTGGACCGTGTGAGGAAGCCAGAATACTCGGATGAAACCCATACAGGCACCGGGAGAACATGCAAACTCCAATCCAACTTTGGGCTCTAAATTTGTCCCAGCATTTTCTAAAATGAACAGAGAAATGTCTGTTTTCTCTCTCTACTTTTCTTTTCTAATCAAAATTTTCAGTGGTTTAAGTTTTTATGCGACCTATGAACAAAGGAGAACAAAGGATGTGTTGTTGTCTCTTTGATTTGTGCTTAATTTGTGTGTGTGTGTGTGTGTGGAGGTGAGGCTGGCCTGGTGTCCCCTACAGAGTTTGACATCACTATCAGGTTGCTCAAGGTGCCTCTTGAGTCAGCAGAGGCACAAGGTGTCATGGGTACAACCTCCTGATCTCCCAATCAGCAGAGCAATGTAGTCCATTAGAGTGTGATTTCTCAGATACTGCAGAGACATATCTGCTGTTAATCTCTGTCTAAACCCAAAGCAGCAGCCAATATGTCAATATTATTTTCAATCTTAAAAATGCTAATGCACCAGACTTTTCCTTTTGCCTGTTAAACATTTATGACACTCCATCTTCTCCCATTGTTAACGAACAGCTAAGACAGCGTGACCGTCTTACCTAACATGTTGACATGATTACACACATACACACAAACATGTGTGTGCATGTGTGTGTGTAAAATGTCTACCACTCAACAGAGAGACAGTGCTGAGCCTGTATGAATAAGGCCCTGACCTGTGCTTACACCTGTGGACTCTGCACATGAGATAAGATTAGGTTCACTTTCCAGGACGCAGGTGCAAATATTCGTCCATATGCTTAAACAGAGGGGCAAATATGTGACTACAGAATATGAAAAGCAAGTTGAATAATAGCTCAGCTGGGTGGGATTTTACAAAAAAATATGTAAGCAGCCACAGTTTGGTGTAGAATTGGTTGATCAGGTTTTAAACCTTAATGTTTTCAGCTTCCTGTACTGTCACTGTGATGTCATTTACAAAAAGTAATCAATAGTAACCATGCTACCTACATAACAGGCCCAAAATCAAGGCAATATTTCACTATCACTTGTCCAGTAATGGCTATCTTTCCATTGTTCTGACCTTAAAGATGATACAGACCTCAAGCTGAGATGAGGCAAAGACAAGAGAAAGGTGTTCTACATTCTCAAATTTAAAATTTAAAATGTGTGGATGCAACATTACTACTTACAAGATCTTCATCAGGCAAATATCAATATGTATACACTCACCGGTCACTTTATTAGGTACACCTATTCAACTGCTCATAAACACAATATCTACTCAACCAACCACAAAACAGCAACTCAGTGCATGTAGATATGGTCAAGATGACCTGCTGAAGTTCATACTGAGCATCAGAATGAGGAAGAAAGGTGATTTAAGTGACTCTGAACGTGGCATGGTTGTTGATACCAGATGGGCTGGTCTGAGTATTTCAGAAACTGCTGATCTGCTGAGATTTTCCCACACGACCTCTCTAGGGTTTACAGAGAATGGTCCAAAAAAGAGAAAATATCCAGTGAGCAGCAGCTCTCTGGGTGAAAGTGTCTTGCTGGTGCCAGAGGTCAGAAGAGAGTGGTCAGACTGCTTTGAGCTGATAGGAAGGCAGCAGTAACTCAACCAACTCTAACCACTAAATACAACCAAGGTATGCAGAAGAGCATTTCACAATGCACAATACATGGAACCTTGAAGCAGATGGGATACAGCAGCAGAAGACCACACCAGGTACCACTCCTGTCAGCTAAGAACAGGAAACTGAAGCTACAGTTCACACGGGCTCACCAAATAGAACACAGGACATTAGAAGATTGGAAAAATGTTGCCTGGTCTGATGAGTCTCAATTTCTGTGACATTTGGATGGCAAGGTCAAAATTTAGCGTAAAAAACATGAAAGCATGAATTTATCCTGTCTTCTATCAATGGTTCAGGCTGATGGTGGTGGTGTAATGCTATGGGGGATATTTTCTTGGCTCACTTTCTGCCCCTTAGGACCAACAGTCATTTAAAAGTTACAGCCTACTTTAGTATTGTTGTTGACTTGTTGACCATTTCCATCCTTTTATGGCCACAGTGTACCTTTCTGATGGTTGCTTCCAGCAGGATAATGCTCAAGTCATCATGGGTTCATTGTTCTCTATGGCTTCCACAGTCACCAGATCTCAATCCAATAGAGCACCTTTGGGATGTGGTGGAACAGGAGATTCACAGCAGACAAATCTGCAGCAGCTGTGTGATGCTGTCATGTCAATATGGACCAAAATCTCAGAGAAATGTTTCCAGCACCTTGTTGAATCGATACCATGAAGAATTAAGGCAGTTTTGAAGGCAAAAGGGGGTCCAACCCCAGTACTAGTACTGTATGCCTAAAAAGGTTCCTGGTTAATGCAGACAGGCCAGAAAAAACTGAAACACCATCTACACTTTGACTATCACATGATTCACTATAGTCTCCGTTAACCGCTCCAAAATCACCAGGCATGCAAGAATATGATGTCAAAAGACATTCTGAATGGGGCACCACTATAGGTTACAGGGTTGAGCAGGTGACCCATATGTTGTAAGGGTATTGCAGAGGCCTGGGTTCAAATCTGTCCTGGGGCATTTGCTGTGTGTCTTCCCTCTGCTCTCTCCCACCTTTTCTGTCCACTCTCAACTGTTGTATCATGAAAAAATACTTAAAAAGAAGGCAACCTGATTTTTTGCAATGAACATTTTTTTCTTAATGAGAGCTTTTTGTCCACATGTTGGCTCAATTTCAACTTACACACAACTGGTTCTCTTCCATTAGGCCCATGCTTGTCATCACAGTAGCACTAGGGTTTGATATTTTAACATATGAGTCTCTTACTATTCTGCTGCTCACCAAAACATCCATCCATCCATTTTCTTCCGCTTATCCTATTCAGGATCACAGGTGGGGGCTGGAGCCTATCCCAGCTACCATAGGGCGAGAGGCGGGGTACACCCAGGACAGGTCACCAGTCTGTTGCAGGGCTTAACCAAAACATATACATGCAAAATATCTCTCCAGGTAATCAGCAGAGCATACTGTGATGAAGTCAGGTTTATTTCTTTGGCAGAAAGTAATGAAAAGTGTTGACAGTGCAGTTTGTGGGTCATCCAACGTAACCAAGACATTGTTTCTCGAAGGATTTCTTTTTAAAAATCTTCAAGCATTGTCCAAAACAATTACACGTTTCAACTTCCCCAGAGAATTTCTTTTATTTTTTTCATTCATTTTGGATAAAATACATAAAATGCAACTTGTTTAAAACTGAGAGGAAAAATATCTCAGTTCTAAATTCTTCTTTATAAAAGCAACATCAGCAAACATGAAGTATTATCAGTGTTTATGCTACTTATTTCTTATCAGCTATTTCTTTTAGCTTCCTCGTGATGTTTGTTTTATGATTTTTTTGTGTGTATATTTGCGCTTCTGTAAAAATGCTTATTACAAAAACACTGTTATGCACCGAGCAACAAACATGACACGTAAAAACAAAATCAGTCTGAGAACTTTGAACAGACCACCAGAGGTCACTTACATTTTCTACACACTCGTCCATCTAGACATATTTTTATAACAATTCCACAATAAAATAATTACTAATAAAAATAATCATTTGAAACTGCAATACTTCATTTCACTGGAATATTAGTACAAAATCCTTCCTCTTTCATCAACCACCACAGCAATATTTTACTGCTTGTGTGCTCCAGTTTATCTTTAATCATATCATTCCCCTCTCTGTTTCCCCCCTGCACTGACACACACTGATTTATCGTGGTTTGTTCAAAGGGTATTCACTGTCATGTCATTGGCTAAGGGCCTGACAACACCCACCCAACCATAGGGGTGTGCCAGGGGGAGGAGAGGAGGGTAAGAAGAGGTAAAGGGGGCTTGAAGTAAACAAGGCTTGGCTCAGAAGAGTCACGTGGTGCTCTCTCAGGAAATGCATGTGAGTTTGGACTCTGTCTTCTTGTCTTTCTGTGTGAGAACATTGTGACACTAAAATGTAAAATGGGATCTGATGAAACTGGACTCTGCCACGATCTCCTCCACCTCTTATCTCCAATCTGTGTGGCTGCAAACTTAAGCGATCGGGGCTCTGAACCAACATGCAAAGCAACAAGGGTCATCTGGGTCACCTTGAAAACCAGCATGGTTACGGTACATGTAAGAAATGCTAGTTTGGTAAACTAGCATTTGAAAAAGATTTTCTAGACTCAAGTACAAAAAAATATTTCCCTGTGTTTTTCTTTGGCAGACTTTATGTTATGAGAAATGTAATCACTTCATTAAAGAATCAAAATTTATAGATATGGTCTCATGTTGGTTGTATGTTATTGATCTTTCATTGCCTTTAAAGTTTTTAAAGTTGACCTATTATACTTTTTCTTGCTGTTAAATAGGTGGACGTTCGTATTAAATATAGCCAAATTTTAAATAAAGAGGTGATCCCTGTGAGCCAAAAGCTCAGCTCTAAACACTCGCTTTCCAGCCATTTTTTTTCTGCTCTTGGATTTGTATGATGTCACTGAGAGCAGATATCCTTAATATGGTCATCTCAGGCACACAACGCTGACTGTCAGCACAGAAGCTCCACCCAAACCTGTGTCTTACGAATCAGAAGGAAAATAAAACGACTTGTTTCAGAACGTGGAGGGGCTTTTCAGATAGTATCATTTCTAGAAAGACATTTCCACTACTAACAGGTGGTCATGTTTCAAATAAAGACTCAGTAAATAAAGCATCAGCACCATGAGACTGCACATCTGTGCTAAAGCTGAAAATTCCCTTCACACCCTTCCCTTCATGCAAGAATTTAGTCACTGGATCCAAAGCTTTCTGGAGCTGGACTAGTTTGTCATACTGTATATTAATCTGAGGACATGAAGACCGTGTCACCTTTATTCTTATTATATTTGAAGTGTTTTTGTGAAGGTATGACATGAAATGTCCAATTTAGCAAAAGAATCCTTTCAAAAATTCCTGGATCGAGAAAATCTCCACCTCTGCTAAAACTTTCATGAAAATATGCCCAGAATTTTGGAGTAATCCTGCTACCAAACAAACAATCGCATAACCTCCATGGTAAATAAATAAATAAACAAATGAATAAAAGTTATTTGTGGATAGGGAAAACCTAAATCCACGTTAAAAGTGATGTGATTGTTTTTTTTTTTATTTTTTTTATTGTTTTCATTGTGCCCCACTCTACACCATGTGGAGGTTTTGCTTCACTGACTACAGTTAAACACTAGATGGAGCAAGCATTGTTCCCATATGCTGGTGTCTGGCTGCATCAGCCTGAGGATGAGAATACAAATCTACTGAGGCCTTCTGCTTTGAAGCAGCAGTGAGCTTTCTGAGCCAAAAAATGGGAAAATATACACACAACATTTAATTAAAGCACATGTTTGGATTTAGTGATACTGGAGAGACCATGAGATAAGATAAGCTAAATGGTTAAATATTTGCTTGCTTAATATTTTACTTTCACATGCACTGCAGTACTTAGATTCTGTGTGTGTTTCTGTGTATTTTGTTTTAATATTTCCGTGATTCATTTGATTTTTGTCTGCCCAAATTTAATCAGGACTACCTTTACCAAAGAAGCCTTCCTTTCACTTGTGTAGAGGTTAAAAAATCTCAGACCTATACTTCCAAACCTTACAAAGAAATTCTATGACCAGAGTTAGCAAGTGGAGCCAGCACGTGCTACCCATTTCCCTTTGGGCACTCAGCACTGGACTTGCATGATTTTGGTTTAGCACCATAGCTGAATATACCAGGAAAGTGCATTCTCTTCAGAGACAGCGAGTATTCTGTTGGTCAGTTTAATGCGGTGTTTTTCTCTAAAAGGTGCACAGATACCCCCTTTGGGATACTTCAATTTTTGCCTTTTTATGTTATCTTTAAGTCATGCTCAAGTCCCCAAAAATTATGAAAATTCTAAGCAGTTCAATAAAAAAGTAAGTCTGGCAAACAAAACTTTTTTATTCAGTATCCCTGTTTATTAATGCTGTCGTAAAAGTCAATGGCTGTAAAACCTCACAAAAGGAGAAAGCAACAGACATTTGTCCACAGATGACTAAGATGCTCAGTGAAGCACCAGCTGATGTTTTGTATTAAATTTTAGCGGAACTCATCAGAAAGACTCGGTTAGTGCAGCTCTAATGTGATCGATCTTCTTATTAATTCCATGTTATAAAGGGTTCTTTTTCCTCTCCCACAACTTTTTGCGCTCAGTTGGTTGGTGCACTTAGTGGAATAAAGGGGGTACATTACAGAAAAAAGTTTGAGAAACACTGGTTTAATGTATAACAATGCATTATAATTGCACATCTTAAATGCATGCTGAAATATAGTCACTGAAACATTGGTTTTATATATATAACTTGGGTGGCTAAAAAGATTTTCAGCTGAGTTATATTTTACCAGAGAGCTCTAGACATCTTATGACCTGTGAATAACCACATCAGATCAGTTTTACAGCAGAGGAGGAGCTGAGGAGCGCGTTCGTTCCGCAGGTTCTGAGAGGGATTGTATCATATTGTATGTTTGCTGTGAGCTGACAAAAACAAATGACTGTGCTTTTTCATCACTTTCTTATTATTATAACATATTCATCATGTATTTCATTCAGATTGATTTCAATTTCATTGAATGTTTTAATACAGTTTCACAGTAGTAAAGCTAGTTGAACTGAAACTTGAAATAGTCTGGTGTTTGTGTGTGTATGTGTGTGTGTGTGTGGTGCATTATGTTTGGTCGTCAGATGTCACCCCACGTGTCAGGTGGCCCAGGAGGAAACCCCAAAGGAAGGAAGGTCAGGCCAAGGGAGGTCAAGAAAAAGTCAAACTGCCTGCTTTCGTCAACATATTTGAACTCTCACTACGCCCCGTCAACTGTCTGCCAACCACAGTCTACACCTAAAGCTTTCAGTTTTTTGTTTTCGGAAGAGAGAAGCTGTGATACTGCAACGATTTTGCAAAAGTGTAAGACAAAAGCTGTGGAGGAAAAAGCTTCAGAAACAGCAAGTTGTCTGCCTGAACTAACAAAGCATAATTTACAAGTTTCTGGATGTAATCAACTGCAACATTCTGAACCCAGTAATGTGCATCGTAATCTGCATCAAACACAGAGCGAGCCACTTTGATTTAAGAGTTTAATAAAATTCAATTAATTGAAACAGTTATTGAGGGTCCGCAGAGCGAGGCAGAGGAGATTTTTAGATGATGGAGGGTTTCGCAGACTTTTCTTCAGACCGCGATTTCAGCTCAAATATCTGTGGATAGTCTGGTCCAGAGAGAGCTGCAGAGACGGCTGCTCCACGCCACTGTGACACACACATGCAAACAGTATTAAAAATCTCTAAACAGCAGCACTCTGACATGCATTAAAACAAGAAAAACATTTTACCCTCACGGAGGTTTCACTGAAAAGACCCCAAACAGCTTCAGAATTATTAGTTTATGGGAATGTTTTTTTTTTGAAGGAACATACAGAGATATTTTGCATATATTTGAACTATTTCATGACACAAACTAAACCTGAAACAATTGATTAATTGTTCAGTATTTTATTAAGCAAATTTGTCAAATATTTACTGGCTTCAGCATCCTAAATATGAGAGTTCACTGCGTCCCTCTATTGCTTAGACTAATTTGAAAGTAAATTGGGAAAAAATAATCAGCAAATGAATCTACAATAAAATGATCATTAGCTGCAGCCCTAAAGCAAAATATAAGTTGCTTTAAGTTATTAGATTCCTATTCTCCCATCCACAGGCAATGGATGCTATAAATCTCAGTATTGCATAAAGAAATCTGCATTCATGTGCGCCTCAGCATTCCTTTACCAACACTCAGTGCTCCAACCTTATTGTGTTTATGTGCTCTATTAAGTCAGAATGTGAAAACATCATGGATGTTTCCAAATTGCTTTTCCCACTTGAGTGGGCACTTTTTTCCCAGTCGGAAACTCATTTTTCCAATCATTCCTACATCACGTGAATGCCCTATAAGGTTGGTTATCCTTTGCTCTGAAATAATCATTTATTGTCAAAGTTACATGTTGAAAGTTAATCCTTTGCTACAGTGAACTGGGCCCTTCTAAGCGCAGTCAAGGATTCGTCAGCACACTGAGTTTGAGTCAACCACCAGCGATGATTTTAGTCACAAGCTGTGGAAATCAAAGACCAAAGAAACCAAGAAAACAGAAAAAAGATGAAAGTAAATAAATCAAACGTTCAAATTTATGTCCATCCTTAGAACAAAACATGCTTGTAACTGTGAGTAATGAGTTCAGAGCAAAGGCTCTACAGGCCACAATGCAAGCCATAATATCAACACTGGCATGCTAACAGGCTAGTAAACACAATGGTAACTTGCTGATCTTAGTTCAGCCAAGGTCCTTTTTATAATGTCTTTGCTTTAGTGTGTTAGTATGCTAATAAACACTGATTAGCTGAGGCTTCTTAAAATAGCGGTGGGTTAACAGATACGGCCTGGTCCTGGGTCAGGGACCTCGAGGGTGGAGGTGAAGGATTTATTCATCCTGTGGTTGTTGAAGTTTTACAGGCTGGTCAAACTAGTGGATCAAGCAATCCTGGAGCTAACAGTCTGGTTAAAAAGTAAGTCCGCTGTGATGAACATGTTAAATGAAAGCGGTTTCACATTTATGCAAGAAATTGAAGTTAAATGACGCACACACCTGAGTACATAGGTAACAGAGAGGATGCAGAGCGGCTGGGAGATGCCAGGTCTGGACCTGGAGGGTCGGACACTGGGGATGACAGCACTGTGACTCTCCACCCAAACATAACCTCCACCTTTCACCAGCAGCCTGTACTGACCGCTGACTGACTGACTCTTCAGACACACTGCAGGAGAAGGTGAAATTAGGTATATGCAGGTGTGTACTGTGTGTGTCTGTGCATACGTGTGCATAAGTGCTTACAGTTTAGATGATTTTTGTTCAAACAGTTTGTGTCTAGTGTGTGACAGAGATCGTAGATGGAGCGACCCAGCAGCTCCTCGGGTCTGTAACCTAAAAGAGAAGTCACTCTGCAAAAACACAAACACACACACACACACACAAAAAGCTAAATGAGTTTATTTTACAAGTCAGGAGCTTTGAAGCTTCAGCTAAACACATGTTAACAAATCAGTTGCTTGTTAGTCTGTCTGCTTGTCGGTGACAATAAGCCCAAAAGCAGAAACCAAAAACAAGTTTATGGTTCACTGATGTTAATCAGTCACAGGTTATGCTGTGCAGCGATGCATAGCGTGCAGAGGTTTGTGTTATAAACTTATAGTTTTGTATATTTAACCATTAGTCAGGCCCTGAAATGTGTTATATTGAAGGTTATTAACTACCAACCTGTTAAAACTATGACATATTACATATGACATATTAGGATTTTAAGGTTTGAAGGATTTCTATGTTAACGCTTTTAACTGTATGCCAACAATCAAATAGAAAAAGATGACTTTTGGTTAAGCTTTGCTCACTGAGGATTTGTTTCTCAACTCAGAAAGACCCATTAATGCAGCATAGTTAAAAAATAAATGGGATGGGTACTGGGTTTAATCATTTTCCTTTTTTTTTTTCCTTAATAATTTCGCAACATCCAGCATTGCATAATGATATCACAATTCCTTTTCGTTACATGACATGTAAAACAAGTCAGACAGTATGCAGCTGTTCCTGTTTTTCAACTTAACACCCTACACTCTTTAAATTAATGAATATAATATTTATGGTGGTTAACAGTGTTTTTTTTTTTCTTTCTTATCCTCCTGTTGCTAATTATTTCATCAGAATTTCATCTTATTCACAAGTAGTAAATGAAGCTTAGATACAAGATGAGGAGTAATTACAAAAGGCTGCCCGTTTGAATAAATGCTGCCTTTGGTGTAGGTTGCTTGCACACATACACACCTCTGGTCACAGTACGTGAACCTCATGTCCATGCTGTGCTGGCTGGTGAAGGTGTATCTGCTGAGGAGGGTGTGTGAGAGGGGCAGAGGCCGGCAGGTCAGGAGCAGGCAGGAAACTGAAGACGGGGCCATGCACACCTTCGCTCGGCCCTGGCAGTGCAGAACCTGAACTCGCAGAATTGAAAACAGTGTAATAAATATCATCATGATGGTCTAAGGGTCCATTTTTTATTATTTTTGAAGCTGTATTGTTTCTCACCAACCTTCCACGTAGCTGACTTGAGGTTGGCGGTTCTTCCTCTGTGTGTCAGAGCACTTTTTATCCTCATGACAAAGTCCCTCTTCTCACCGCACCAAACTTCCTCTAAAAACAAGCAATTCATTTAGCTACATGGACAAAACTATATAAATATACACCCACTGGCCACTTTGTTAGGTACACCTCGCTAGTAGTGGGTTGGACCCCCTTTGGCTTCAGAACTGCCTTAATTCAACAAGGTGCTGGAAACATTCCTCAGAGAGTTTGATTCATATTGACATGACAACATCACATACTTGCAGCAGATTTGTCAGCTGCACATCCATGAAGTGAATCTCCTGTTCCACCACATCCCAAAGGTGCTCTATTGGACTGAGATCTGGTGACTCAAATATTATTTGAGTGCAATGAACCCACTGTCATGTTCAAGAAACCAGTAGTAGATCAGGTGAGCTTTGTGACATGGCGTGCTATCCTGCTGGAAGCAGCCATCAGAAGATGGGTACACTGTGGTCATAAAGGGATGGACATGGTCAGCAACAATACTCAGGTAGGCTGTGGTGTTTAAATGATTCCCAGTTGGTACAAAGGGCCCCAAAGAGTGCCAAGAAAATATTTCTCACACCATTCATTACATCACCACCAGCAGCCTAAACTGTTGATACAAGGCAGTATGCTCTTCTGCATACTTTGGTTATAACGAGTGATTATTTGAGTTCCTGTTGCCTTCCTATCAGCTCAAAGCACTTCCCCATTCTGATGCTCAGTTTGAACTTCAGCAGGTCGTCTTGGCCATGTCTACATGCCTAAATGCACTGAGTTGCTGCCATGTGATTGGCTGGCTAGATGTTTTATGTTAACCATTAGCTGAACAGGTGTACCTAATAATGTGGCATTATTAAAATATATAATACATACCCTTGATGTTCAAACACATACCTGCCGTTAGACGCAGATTATTTCTGATTTCTTCATGATCACAGGGGTGCGTATACTCAAAAATATTGTGTCCCATCAACTCAGTCTTTCAGAAAATATAAAACACATACATGCTTAATATTGAAATCCTGAATGTTAAATGTACTTGTTATTTATGTAAGAATATATGTGGGTTTATTTACCTGAGTCAAGCCCATGTACTTGCTGACATTGTCAGACAGGAAGATCATGTCTCCCTCAGTGGACAAGACCATCACAAATCCCTCCAGGATCCCCAGGTACATGTTTGTCTCCTCCGAGGCCTCGAAGTCCTCCGTCTCCTTCTCCTCTCCATCCCGTCCTCCATCACAACCGTTCTGTTCTTCTCCACCTTCTGCCACTTGTTGATATTTTATCATGTGTCTAGTCCCTGCATTTGTCTCAGCGTTTTCTAAGACAAACAGAGAAATGTCTGATTTTTTCCAAAATGACTGTGATCTTTCTAGTTTACATTTTCAAATAACAAAGGATGTGTAGTCTTTTTCATTTGTGTGTGTGTGTGTGTGTGTGTGTGTGTGTGTGTGTGTGTGTGTGTTCCAGCTGTTAGTACTTGTATTATCTTGGACTTCCTTTGTCTAACACCCATCTGAATCTGAAACCCACAAGGCGGTTGATTTTTTTCCTTTGCTCTGTCTCTTTTCTGCATAACGATCTTTGTAGATTTTAATCATTTGTTAATCTTTTTGTTAAAGCAGATAGAAAAAAATATTTTTTTTCTATCTGCTTTAACAAAAAGCCTGCAAGTCTAATTTATCTTTACTAGTGCAGTGCCCTTTTGAGAGCTGTGTAATTTTGTGTAGCTCTTGTTTTTGTGTAGTTATAATTTGCAGATGTTTCCTAAATGCATCACATGCAGCAAATCATCAGTTTTTATCTAATTTTGAAAAGAGGACAGCTGCGACAATAAGGTGCCTGCTCCTAACACAGCTGTGCAGAACCGACAGACTGTGGCTTGCACCTTTTTTGAGAACCGCTCGTCCGAACAACATGACTGGGTGAAGTTTTTTCTCACAGGAAACCAAAGACAAAATATCTATAAAATTAGACAAAAACACAAACAAAAAATATAGCGTGTACTTATGGGGTGGCTGTGGCTCAGGAGGTAGAGCGAGTCGTCTACTAATCGGAAGATCAGTGGTTTGATCCCTGGCTCCCTTAGTCTGCATGCTGAAGTATCCTTGGGCAAGATACTGATGCATTCATTGGAGTGTGAGTGTGTGTGTGAATGTTAGTAAGCACTTAAGTGTAGATAAAAGTGCTGTATGAATGTACATGTGACTGGGTGAATGTGGCATGTAGTTAAAGCGCTTTGAGTACACAGAAACTGAGTAGAAAAGCACTATATAAGTACCAGTCCATTTACTCGTCGAGCTCTGTGAGAACCAGTTTGGGTTTTAGACCATCAGAGTGATAAAATGTTGTGAAAGTTTTAAAAATTTGTCTCGTTCTCATTTTGCACACCTCTTCAAACATCTGTTTGAAGTGTTAACACTCAGTGTTAGGGTGCAGTTAGTGTACTGGTTCTCAAACTGTGGGGTCGTCCCAACTGGTGGGAGGCTGAGCCACTGGAAGTGGGGCGTGGACAACCAGGTAAAAAATATGAAATGAAACTATGTGGGATGAATATGATTTTCTTTCAGGGAACATAAACAAACTTTTATTTGCTAATGCTGTTACGCTGGCCACTATTTAAGGAAAATTCAACTTGGATCCTTCTTTACTTTGTATGATTGATAAAAATTGTGGGGTATGGAGACCCGCTGGGCTATGGTAGCTGTTAGGAAGTGAGTTGTGATGGTTAAAATTAGGGGTAAGAGGCTTAGGAATGCATTAAAACCAATTAATATAAGAAGCCAAACTAACATGTCTCTGTCCACACACAGAGCAGAGCAGGCAGCGGTCACTCTAGGGGATAAAACTTTAGGCAAAATATTAAAACGGCTCATCCACTCAGCCTCAAACTTGGCACTGCAATTTATTCTGGTCCCCAGCAACAGGCCTGCTGAGTTGATGGATGAACTGTTGTGAGATAGGCGAAGAACAGATGACCCGACAAAGATTTCTGGAGTTATTAGTAGGATAATGGATTGATTAAATATAGATTGAGCAGACACACTTCAGCAAGAATTTGATGGTTTAATCCTTCTAATGGCATACATTTCTGTATGGATATTAACTTAGTGAACTTCTGTTTGCATTATGAAACAAGCTATTTTTGATGCTGGGGGCTACAAATCCTGAATGGAAATATAGCACACAAAATACTATTTTACGCTTTCATTTTACACAAACACGCCCTTAAAGTGTAAAATATCTGTCCTGCACACAATCCTCTGTCCTCTCATCTCAGTAGTTTCATTTCACATGAGCACTGACTACACCTTAATGTCATCTGACATTTTCTGTGCTTGTTTTCTACAGTTAATATGCTATTTTTATTATTTTATTTGACTTTATTTTATTGTATTTTATTGAGCTATTTAACTCCATAGACTCATTTTTGTTTTATAATATTCAGCTTTTTATTTAGCATTTCTTGTATTTTATTCTGATTTCTACTCAAGCTACTTTATTTTTTATTTTGTTTATATTTTCTTCTGTATATGTCACTGAGCTCTTTTTGACGTGACTAATTCTACTTTATGAAACTATTTTGTTTGTGAAAATTCTATTTTATTGAGATATTCTAATGTATCATGCTATTACCATTATTAGTTATTTTACTCTGGTATTGGTTGTTACTGTTAAGGCTGCTGTAACTCAGGAATTTTCCCAGATTTTGGGACAAATAAAGTCTATCTTATTTTAACTGTGAAACAAAGCAATCACTTCCTTTTGACCCTTTTGTTGATGTGTAACCTTTTCTCTAAAAGAATCCACAATTTGGTTAATCTGTACACCAATACCAGTGTCCATTGCATAAATATTTAAAGATGTCTTTTTCCAGTTTCTTTCAGATTCTGAAACATGTTACTTATAGATGTGAAGTGGTATTTTTCCAATTCTGATTTAGTTTGTTCTGAGTGAGTTTCACACACAGTGGCCTGAGATGGCGTTAAATGTCTGTCAAGCCCTTCCTGCGCTGTTACCTTTGAGCAGTGTGTGCATGCGTATGTAGCTGAGGGTGAGGCGAATGACGGAGGGCTTGTCCAGGTGAGCTTGGACGGAGGGTTGCAGCGGCAGGAGGCGACACAAATCTCCAAACACATCAGACTCCACTCGCCGTCTCCTTCTGGCAGCCTCACGGCTGATCGCTCTTCAAAAAACAGAAGTCAGGAAATACAAATGAGGATATTCTCTTAATCGCATTTAAATGAGGTTTTATTAGCTGAAAGCAAGTGCAATAAAGAAAGGTTTATAAATAACATATTACCACAAGCATACTCTATACTGCACACAAACGTGTATTATAGTAACTGACATATATGACACATAGAATTCATCAGTACAGCAGAAACAACTAAATATGCTTATAGACTATGGCATATACTCTAAAATTAAAGATTTGATCTTGATTTAACATTAATTTAGTAACTGAAGTAATTGGATGATAGCAAAGTGCATTTTCTTATGAGCACTTTTTATACTATTTCCACTTTGTCAGAACTTCGATTTCAGAACTGTTCATTTTTCTTACATTTCTTTACATGTTGCTTGCTAACGACGTAACTCTGCAGACTCTGTTTCTCTGTTCAACACAACCTAAAACTGATAAAACAAAAAACAAAAAAAGTTTCTCAACTTTGCAGGAACTCTAAAAAAACAGTCATATTTCAGCGTCATCACACAGTGACCTTTTGACATAATCTGAGAGGGTTGTAGAGGATTTCTCAACATGTAAGGAACTGTGATACTTCTTCAATCTCCATGCTTATGCCTACTTTAACTTCAGAGTGCTTTTACTGCTAATACTGCCTCACTTCTACTGAAAGTTTTGATTGCAGAGCTTTAACTTGTAGTTTTTGCATTATTTTTGGGGTTTTCTTTAGGTTTTTTAGCGTTTGAATAGTTCTTCCACCAATGATGAACTGATGGGTAAGGACAGCAGTGCACTGTGGTTAAGATCTGAGTCATCCAGAGTGGCCACAGCACCATCTTTGACCTCACTACATCACCTCAACATAACTGCCAAGTCAGTTAAATTTGATATATTAGATTTATTGTGAAGATTGTTGTCTCTGTGCACAGAGGAACACGCCACTTTACCTTCTCTTCTCCTTGTCAGCTGTCATCGTGTCCTGCAGACGTCTCGCATGGTGAATGCTGGCTCAGAAAAGCAGTGATGATGGCAGCGGGAGTTCACAGCACAACAGCGAATCCCTGCACTGCAATTTGCACCATCACAGGTAGCCTAATTCATCAGAGAGGCAGTTAGACACAAGGCAGAGCACAGATGACTTGAGTGGATTTCAGCCAAAGCCTCCTCTCCCCTCTACATGCAAATTACCTAGAGGGCTCCAAAAGTGATGATAGGTCAGCTGTGACTTCTTTCTCCCTCCCACCACTCCACCCTCCCTCCTCTTCTTCTTCTTCTTCTCTTACGTAAACTTTTGAGCATCCCACAGATCTGCCTCTGAACAGCAGCAGGTGAGAATCGATGTAAACACAGAAGAAGAAAAAAAAAAAGACACAGAGGAGTCTGGGATTGATGTAGACAGCTCAGTGTTTTATTGGAATCAGACCAGACAGGACTAGCCCGGCTGTTGCACTACATTTTGGCACAGAGTAAGATAGTGTGACCAGGAACAGCCCTACCCCTGGGTGCACAAAGCTTCACTACACATCAACTCTACTGCACAGAGAGCAACCAGCTCGTCTTCAGATCACTGTACAGTACGCAACAGTCCTTCTGTGTGTGTGTGTGTGTGTGTGTGCGCGTGTGTTTGCACAATAGAGAGTGAGAAGTAGGGGGAGGTGGCAAAGAAGAGAGTCTGAATGTGGTGTTTAGTGTGTGTATGTGTGTTTGAAGTGAGAGGTAATTCAGCTGCTGGTTCTCCACACATCTTATCAACCCGGCTGTAACAGACCTATAATAGTATAGTTATAGTATTATGCACAAAGGATTCCTCCAGATACACTTTACATTAATAATAATTAGAATTAAAAAAAGAGAGAGAGAGAGCAATAAGAAAGAAAAGCCATTCTTGAAAAAAGCAAAAGACAGAAAAAAGCGAGTGGTTTTGGCTGAAAGAGCTGCTGGATGTGGGAAAGGGGAATTGGTGCTTTGAAAGAGAGTGCAAGGAAAGGAAAAACACTCATGGTAGCTATGGAAATGCTGAAGACAAGAAGTCAGACATGACAGAAAAGGGAAAAAAAATTCACACATTCACACGCATGAAAATGTACATTCACAATAATAATAATAATAACAATAATAATGATTTAAAAAAAAAAAACGCCCACATTCACACGAACAGGGCAGACGTAATTTCTGAGACTAACAAATGGATGAAATAGCTGGAGACCGGGCTTTTCACTGCTACACAGGCCGCCTGGAACACTCTGCTCAACATAATTAGTTCGATAGCCTGTAACTCGTAAGCTCGACATTCACTTTATACACAGGACAGAGAGTGAGTGAATACTTCAGTCATACCATAGTCCGACAAAAACTTAAAAAACACATTTTGAGGAGAAAAAAAAAACACACAAAAAAATAACACATGAACCAAGAAACCATAAAATATATAGATAGTCAGGGTATTGCACAAAGGGGATTTGGCCCTAACTGGTCCACAATAAGGACAGTAATAACACAGGTAGGGTGCTTGTCCATGCGCCACGACGCTCCTTTAATAGCAGACAACACCAGCACAATACAGCCACTCAACACAGGCTATATACAAGCCTCTGCACCCAGCACCCACAGTCCTCATGTGTACAGGTGCCGGGGAGAGAAGCAGTGTAGGTGAGTGTGTGTGTGCGCGTGTGTCTGTGTGTTTGGTTGTCTGAGCATGTGCAGTGAGCTTGTACTGCAGGTGTGTGTGACAGCATGTAAAATTTGGGATTGTAGTGTTTGTATGTGTGTGTGTGTGTGTGAGAGCATGTGCATGTTCATATTTAAATTCATATTCATATCCATAATGAACCCAGGCAACAACAACAACACAATGCAAGTAAATTATATTTCAAAAGTAACAACAGCCAATAGCTTCAAAGTAAAGGACTGACCGTGTGTGTGTGTGTGTGTGTGTGCGTGCGCACGCTTGTTTGCATGTGTGTGTGATTTGTAAAGGGATTTATGGATCTACTGAGTGTCAGCATGTGTGCGCGCGTGCATGCCGCGTTTAGTGTCGGTGGATGTGTGTGGGTGTGCGTGCGTGTG
>VUQI01005537.1:6854-21165 GCA_015106735.1 Paratilapia polleni
GAGTTGGGGTGTGTTTTTTTTTTTTTGTTTTTTTGTTTGGGGGGGGGGGGGGTGGGGTGTGGGGGGGGGGGGGGGGGGGGGGGGGGGGGATTGTTTCACTGTCGCTCATTTTGATCACTGAATTAATGTGCAATGGCAAAAAAAAGTCTCTTTGTTTTCTTTTTTTTTTTTTTAAATATGGAGACAGGCAGGCCAGACTGTAGAGGAAGAGGAGGTGTAGTACCCCACGTGGTGTGCTGGGTGGCGCTCTTGCCCCAGCGTTGCTCCCGCTTTTGGATAAAAGGTCCCTCGGTTTCAGTCGCAGGCTCTGAGCTCTTTGTGCTTCGGCGTTTCATGATGGGATTCTCTGGAGAGCAGGGGATGGAGAACGACACTCCTTCCCCCTCTAACCCTCTCTCTCTCTTTCTCTCTCCCTTCGCTTACCCTCTCCCCCTCTCTCTCTCTCTCTCTGTGTTGGAATACACCCCAACCTTGACATATTGAGAATGAAAACGACGGTTCCACATCCCATGCTCGCTTGTTGACAGCGTTAACACTCTTTTCATGTGTGTTTTGATAGCCAAAAATGAACCATATTAGAGTGTTATGAGAAATTATGTTTAGTATGCGTGTTTGTGTGTGTTTACCAGGACATTGCCATTGCATTGCCTTATTGCATGTATGCATGTCCACATAACTCAGTTTTTTTAAACAGAAAAATCTTTTTTTTTGGTGGGCTCCCATTCACTACATTCATGCACACTCATTAATTGAGCTCCTTGTTTGTTTATGGGGTCTGAGAGAAAAGTATGTTAAATAGGCCCAAGGGATAGAAAATATAACCAGTGGGGCTAAAGCAACAATTGTAGCCCTGCCAACCCTTTTCTCACAGCTGTAACTATTCTAACTGGTGTCTCACCCTTTTGTCTTTGTTTTACCTTACCTCATTACCTCATTCCTGTATAACTGCTGCCTCTGTACATGTATACCCTCTTAACAGTTGCTGTCTCACCCTTTGCATACATCCCTGATGTTGGTTTGCACGTTTATAAAGATGGTGGCCAAACTGTTGTCCCCCCTTTTATACCTCCTGCAAATCCACTGTAACAGTCTCATGGTCAGTGGGTGTTGTTAAACACATCTGGATTGCCTGGTCTGTGTGGGAGAGCTAATATAATAATAATGGCATATCTTTAATTTCAGCAAATTATACCAAATAAATAAATAGATTAAAACAAAATTTTGTCCATGGAAAAATGAAAGCAATCTAGTTTATTTTTCTAATTCATTGCAACAACTTTTTTTTTTTTTTTAAAGCAGCAACTTTAGTCATTTTGAGCTGCAGTTATCAGAGACATATTTGAGATATGGGTGGGTGTGGGTGCCTGATGCAATACTTTCAGTTTCACTAAGAAACTTTAGGTGATTGTGCATATATCTTTAAACTTAGCAAAATAAGTTGGGGTGACAAAATAATTCGATCAACCTAATATTTTAAGTCTAATCAGCAAGGTTTTTTTAATGTGACATTTTAACTTTTAACCCAGATTTTAGCTGCTGCAGCAGCTTAATATTACCAGTAAAACCACCAAGCTTGCATTGGTATCTTTAGTCGCACAAACATAAAAATAAAAGTTATTTAAAGTAAGCATCGCGTTGAATCAAATCATCTTTCTTTTTCTTCAATTCCTCTTATTTGAAATGTTAATTGCATTACAAACTGTGTAATCTGCCCACACAACTTAACATAACCGTATACCCTGATATTTATATCAATATACTAAAACAAGCTAATATTAATTGCAATAATACCAATGCTAATGGATATAGTAACAATACAACCATTGAAGCACTATTGCACGCATTAAAGAGAATAATTACTATAATAATATGCGGTATGTTAACACATATAATTGAAACCATAACATTTAAATACATAATTTTAGTAACAACTGCATCATATAAAGCTTGCACTAGTTGCAAAACATCTACAACAGAATGAGTCTCACATGGCATCTTTCAAACTACATTGTCACATAATATCTGAGGCGTTCGACTGACTCAACCAAGTCTGTTTTGAAAGTTTGAGTTTCAGTCTGAGTAACACAGTGAGTAACTACAGACAGTGGAAACAAACCCTAACCCCCGGCTCCAGTGGAGTCCTGCTCTAATGATGCTCACTTCCCCCTCCTTTGTGTGTGTTTGTTTAAATGTAGCTCTGTGTGTTTTCCCAGCAGTGTTTATGCCATAATTGAAGCTGTGGCTCCTTCCTGCCCTTATGAGAGCCATTACACAGTATTTGCAAAAGTACTGGAAAATATTTTTTAAGTCTGTTCGATGTATACTTATACATGTTTTTGACATAGATTCATTTAGAGCTAATAATGCGTCATCTGGTCAATGCTTCATTTGTGGAGTGGTTTTATGGTTTCAAAAATGAGACATGTCTCTTCAAAATTGAATGAGTTTGTGAAATTTTCTCAAAGTTGAAGACAGAGTTGAGTGTTTTTTTTCCAATGTAATAGGCTGTCTGTGTGGGTGAAAATAATGTGCAGTATGTTATGTTTGTTTGAAAATGTGCTGATATCTTTATATTTCACCCTAAAAAGAAGACAAAGCAGTTCAATTCAATAGGTGGAAAAACATCAAACAGGTCAAAATTAGTGACCGATATCTGATATTTAATGCCCTTTTATAAGTGTATGTTGGAGTGACTCATCCATTGATTCCATAATACTACGTGACTTGACTTGTGTGAATGCTGAACATCAGCAGACACATTATGGCATCAAATAAGGCAGACTCTACCCTTTCCCCTCCGTCTCCTCTCAATCTCATCACACCATTTCAATTTTCCCTTTCCTCTTTCCTGCTCCTCTTATACTCCATCTATCTGCCGCCGTCCTCTCACCTCTCCCTCAACTCCTGCTCTGAGGTTTCATTTCCTTCTCCTAGACTTCATTTTCTCTCCTGTTTCCCTCTTTTCCTTTTTTTCTCTCCCTTACACAGATAAGAGACGACCCCACATGCATATACACAAAACATACACATGCATGAAAACGATTAAAAGCCGAGATGTATACAGTACATGAACCAATACTTGGTTTGAACCAGCACATACATGCTGTATTTTTCTGTTGAAGTATGGATCGCCTCGGGGCCTGAAATGAAAACCCATTAAATCATACATTTTTCACTTCCCCTTGCACATTGTCACGGCTTGGTGAGAGCCTTGAATTTTCAAAAAATGTCATGTTTTTAAGCACTTTAAGGAAAAAAATACTTGTTTCAAGGTTTCCCAGTTTTTTTTTTTCAGGTTAGTCCTGAATATTCTGAAATATTACCTCCATACTGAGAAACACAGAAGATCTGTGATCCCTGTCTCCTATGAATGGTTTTGGAAGACATACAAGTGCTGTGCAGATTATGTTTTCTCCTGTGATTTTTTTTTTTTTACATATAACAGAGATTTTTTGCTATCCTTATATAAGTGCTTTGGATTGAAAACAACCATAAAAATTGAATTCATGTTGCCACAAATGAAGAAGAAGTCAAGAAATGAAAGAATTCCAAGCCATTTTTTTGTATATAAAAGTATCTTTTAGGAGTATGGTTACATTTCAGATGAATATAAGAAAATAATGAAAACTGTATTTTGAAAAGGATGACAGAAGGAAAAGGAGAAAAGATAACAACATTTTTGAAAGTTTTTTTGGTAGTGGCATAGAGCTGAGGCTTGCAATGTTGGTTCATTGGCTGGTTGGTCCACACTGACATTTGTTAATTGGAGGGATTGCCCTGAATATTTGTAGACAGTCACGGTCACCGAAGGATGAAACCAACTGCCTTTGGTCATCTAGCATTTGAGGTTTTGTGTGAAATGTCAAACAGGTCTCATTTCCTCTGCATCAAATACTGCCGTTTCGTCAAAGCACCTGGTGTCTCAGAGATGCATACGAGGTGCTCTTTGGAAGTGGTGCTTTGTCAGACTGGCTGTGAAAATAATGGGCAAACGGTCCTTTTTGAAAGACAGAAAAAGTCAACATCAGGTGGCAGGAAGGAAATTAAACAAAAGACGGTCAGCCAGGAGACTGGCACCATTTGGGAGTTTTGTATTTTCACGTGTTTGGTTGGTTGGGTTTAGACACCAAAATTACTTGGTTGGGATTGTGCTTTCTGCTGCACTTGAAAATTGAGGTCACCCTTCCCTTAAAATATGTCAGTAGCATTTATATGTGATTAGTTGGAAGTGAAGCTGGTTTCATTACAGCTGTGGCAAACGCCAAAAGACACCTCGTGTGCTTTTCTGAGATGCTAGCAGCTTTGGCAAAATGGTCGCATCTGATGGCGTGGTAATGAGAACAGGTCAAGGATGGCCATGAAACTTGGTCAGATGTTCACATCTTCTTTAGGATGAACTGCAGTGGCTTCAGTGAAGCACTTTGCTCTCAGTGTAGCTTCCAAGGTGAGCTCATTTCAGTTTTTATTGTGTATCTATGTTCAGTTTTAGTATCAGTTTTAGTTCCTGTTCATAAATTGGAGGTGTATGTATCAGGTTCAAGATGTAATAAGTTCAGAATTGGTTGCCTATTACAATACACGTGTGAAAGCTTACAGTCATACATCCCAGTCTCAATAAACATTAAGAAATTTGACTTTGAGTTTAAAACTTTAGGACATTTCCTGTGAATTTTTCTTTTCTTTTAGTTAACTCTGTAAGTTATTGTTTACCTTTATTTAACCTGGAGATCCCATGGAGTTCAAAACTGAGAGAAACCTGGCCAAAGTAGCAGCCTTATAAGTAACATTAAAATGCAATAAAGACAACATGAAATGCAGCACATACAACGTGATGTACAAATACCCAAAACACATAACCCTAAAGTCTAGGTCAATAAAGCAGTAATCTGATGACTGCTGTAGTTTACCCACATATGCACAGTGTTGTATCAAGCAGATATAAGAAAAAAAAAATCTAGTGACACAAAACTGAAAACAAGCCTGCATTTTCACCTCACAGAGCTTGTTGGACGGTGAATATTCAGAGTGTGTAGCTGCTGATTCCCACACTCATTCACCTTTTCCCACCGCCTCAGTGTGTGAAGTCCAAATGAAACAGAGATATTCATGGCTCCTCTCCATGAGCATAAAGACCTGGACCTCCTGCCCTGGCCATTCAATTAGCCACAGTGGCCAGTGTGTGTGTGTGTTTCTCTGTGTGTGTGAGAGTGCAAACTATTGCCCTGTCTGAGCAGCCAACCTCAACTAAGGGCCAGGCTCAAACACCGGCTTAAAGCTAACCAGGTCACAGCTGATGGTGTGAGAATCAGGGCTGTGCACAGTTTAGTGTGTGTGTGTGTGTGTGTGTGTGTGTGTGTGTGTGTGTGTGTGTTTGAAGGAGAGAAAGAGCTCAAATTACCTTTCTATATGTCAGTGTGTCGGCAGGTGTGTTGCAGAACACAAAATCTGCTACCTGACAGCTTTCCCATGATGTCACTCACAGTTCGCAAGGTGTTAAATATGTAGTACAACTAGAATATGTGTGTGTGTGTGTGTGTATGTTTAGTTTATTTTTAATCAGGTTTTATTTTTTTCGCTTTAAGCTGCAAGCGTACGTGCTGACCCTGCCGACACTGCCATGTCTGTCAGCAGCGTGCGCGTCTGTCTTCAGAGGCCGTCAGGCTACACTGACTTTCTGCTGTATGGTGGTTGAGTAATCAAAGCCCAGTTCTGTTGTATCACTCCCTCCTAAAGCTGAAACATAAAGGCAAGTTATGACTATTTAACCTTCAGCTGCACAACAGTGTTAATAGGGCATTCACAGGGGAAGTGGAAGTTTATCTTTTTCTGTTGCAATATCTGTTGGAAGTCCTTACTTTAATAGTTGTTTGCTTTTATCTTTGCAGCAGCCTCTTCAGTGACATTAAAATTTACAGGAAGTGTAGGTGTGGGAGATAGAGTGAAATGTTGTGATAAGTCACCGAACTGCTGATGCCAAACTTTAGATTCAAATATGTCAAACGAAACAGGTGAGTGTGATTTGGAAGTGGTGCTGAGAGCAATTTAGCAGTTATTGGTTTGACTAAATACAGTAATAATTAGTAAAAGCTGGATAATTAAATCTGATATACATTAATTTATGATACGTTTTTCATCATTAGATACAAATACCATGCATTTTTTAAATTAAAACTTATAATCATGAGTATTTTATTTTTCTTAATTTTGTTACTATAAAAATTATTTAGCTTCTGCTAACTTTAATCCTTTGACTTTGCTTTTTTGTGTGCCCTATGATGGTGAAGTTTCCAAGAAACCAGCAGAGACTTCAGAGCATTACTGTGCCTCTGTAACCATGCTCAATTACACTTTAACTGTAATTGTGCATGGTAACTGGCTAGCCCAAACAACACCTCAAGTCTGAGTTGTGTATGAAATGATGGACAAAGGCTTGCTTATCTTTCAGCGCTGCTGCAGCGGTCTTATTATGTGGATAAGAACAGAGTACGTACTCGTCAGGAGGCTCAAACACAGCACACTCAGGCACGTCTCTCATGAACTGGCAACGCTTCAACACTACCTAATGATATAACGAATATCATATCAACGACTAATAAGAAAATATGTACCTGGATAAGAACAGAATATGTACAGGTCAGGCAGGCTGGCTCGTTACAGGCAGCTCAAATGCAGCATGTTATAGTAGCACGTTATAGTATGTATAGTATGATATATGTTCAATATGGTGGACACACTGATTCTACACAATAATTGCTCCTCAGGCACTTCTCTCATGAACTGCCAAAGGCCGTTGCAATTTTTCCTCTACCTCTGAGAGAGGGCACCACAGAGGCAATAAACTTCCACAGATGCATGTTTAACCAGTTCTGGTAATTATGGAAAGTGGAATCATATACAATATAAACACTATTACACCTGGCCAAGAAATACTCTGCACTAGAGATGCTGCAATAGACCAGTATTAATGATAATTGATGTTTAAAAAGTGAAATGTTATTATTATTATTAGTATTATTTTTGTGTGTGAATTATTTTGGCCATGATAATTGTGTAGCGATAATCTACACTAGTTGGTACGTAGTTGTTGTTGTTCTTTTTAATTACTTAAATATACAGAAAGATGCAGCCAAACTGATATTTCTCATCTTTATTCTATGCTGAGCTGGCTAACTGGCTGCTGGTGGTGGCTTTGTGCAGTACAGATATGAGAGTGGTGTTAATCTTCTTATATATCAGTAATTTTCACAATGAAAGCACAAATGTTGAACTGTTCCTTTAATGATCACTTTTTTTCCCTTTTAGTAATTACTAGCCTTTTTCCATTCTTCACATGACTACTTCTGTTACTTCTTGTGACTGATTTAACACCATGAATGCCGATTAACTGCATCTTGCCTTTCACTAGACACTAGTTCCTTGTGTGGAATGGTACGTCCACCTAAAACATGAAATATTTGCTTTAAGAACTTCATTTACTGCAGCTTATATTCAGCATAATTTTAAATGACAACAAACCAAGCTGAGGAACATCAATCTACAAAATGTAAAACAGTTCCTCAACTATATTTTTCACTCCAGCACAGGCAGAAAATCTCTAAAGCAGTGATTCCCAAAGTGTGGGCCGTGGACCTCTAGTGGACTGCAAGGCTACTGCTGGTGAGCCACGAGATGGATTTTTAAATAAATAAAAGTGTTTGATTTTCAAAGTTGTAATTAAGTTTGAATTTACCATATATTATTGGTGGGATTGTTGCAAAGCAAACAATCCCAGTATATAAAATGCTCAGCTAAATTCTTTATTTATGATTAAATCTTCACATTTTATGTGTAATTCTTAATTTATCTGAACTGTTTTTGATCTAGAACTTGTATCTGCCACTGCAGGGGAAACGGTCAAATGGAGCAGTGGCAAAACGAAAGCTGTTAATGGAGAATCAACCAAAAGAAGCAAATCAACAACAAAAAAAACTAACTTATGCATAAGCAAAAACTGAGTACTTCATTGTGGTTGTGTGTCAGTCAGAGTGTGCAAAAGATTTTCAGATTTCAAACTGGGCCACAGCATAGTTAAATTTGTGAATTGCTGTTTCAAATAAATAAATAAAAACTTGACTAAGAGTTTGGGGACAGCTTTTAAATGGACTTTGTGACCGTTTTCTCAAATGATAGCTCATTGCTCTTTTTGCATGATGATGTGGTATGAAATTTAAATCATCTATAGTACCTACTCAGAATAAAGGGGCTGAAATAATAAAGGCTTAATTTATGAAAGTATGACTCTCTGAGAGACAGGAAGGTACTTTCTCAATATTAGTAAGTTAAAAAAAATACATTCGTCAGACAGAACCATGACTCAGTGCCAAATGTCATGACATGCTCTGTGGTGCTTCTGCGCTTCATTTCCCAGACAATATCAAACAATGTGCCATCTTGTTCATTGGAATTCTTGTTCTTGTGCCTGAGTTTTTCTTTTCACTGTCATCAGTCACTGCTCATGCCAATTTGACCCTCATCTTTGTCACTTTATTCCAGAGAAATTGAAAGGAACTACACCTCTTCATGTGTGGGTTTTCCCATAAAGGGCCCTGTAGAAACAAGTTATATTTGTTTGAATCATCAACATGTTACAGAGCACTTTGATAAAGCGTACTAAAACATTTATTCATAATAAAAATACCCCACACTGTTACTTTTAATGCTCAGATAGAAGTTGTGTGAACTTGAACCCACAAAACATCTTCCTCAGTGACAGGCATTTCCCACCATCAGAGACCATATAGTGTGTGTTTCTATAGTCTGCCATTTCCAAAGTTGGCGGAGTGTGAAGACATATAATTGCTTCATGAAACCTAACTAGGTGATATGAATAATCTGTCAGTGGAGGAGGCGACCGAGTCTCCATGCCAATCACTGAGGTGTCCCGGAGTAGCGGAGCGTGGCCAAAACCATACCTGTCCATCCGGAAAAAAAAAATCTGTCCTTCAGCTTCCCCTCTTCCCCCGCAAACCACTGTTATCAGACCAAAGCGCTGAGTGAGTGTGAATTCATTGGAGGCCCTCTATATGCCACCATGATCAACTCCATATCAGATAGAGGACTAGCCACTGATTGGTATGTGTTTGTGTGTGTGTTTTCCCCATGCTGATACAGAATACAAAATTCTTCACACCACAGCAACAGGAGAGACAAAAAAAGAAGAGGAAACTGAAGGGAAACAGTTTTGATAAATGCACTGATAACACACAGTCTCTAACTGGTCTAGCTCGAGGTTGATGGTTGGCAAAAGAGTAGTGTGGACTGTTTGTGTCAAAAGTAATAAGAGAAATAAAAAGCTCCATTTAAATATTGCTCATTAAATAATGAATAAAATTTAAAACATCTGAACAAAGGCTGGTGGTAGCAGTATTTGCTGTTCTGCAGCATTATCTTTTTTGAAATAGTCCATGTGTATGTAAAGTCATGGGTTATTATTTGCCATCTGTGCATTCCTTAATTTTGCAAGTATCTAGTAAGTATTAAGCGGCAACCTCTGCAGTTCCTCGAATGACCACCGGAGGCTGAATCATTAGAGCAGAAGATGTTCATGTGTTTTGGTCGCTACAGCTAATTTCCACCTTCATGGTAACTGTATGATGTCCGAATGTTGCAACTTTATATTGATGCATTATTAGGGACGTGGCCTCTTTAAGTGACAGGTACAGGCTGTTTTTGTTTTGGTACTCTAAAGTGTTGGCTGTTCAGCTCCTCTGCTACAGTCATGTGACAATGAAAGATTTGATTGGACTCTATGCAAAAAAAAAATTCAGTAGCTTGTTGAAAAACCTTTAGCAGCAATAACTTGAAGTAATAGTTTTCTGTGTGACTTTATCAGTCTCTCACATCGTTGTGGAGGAATTTTGGCCCACTCTTCTTTACAATGTTGCTTCAGTTCATTGAGGTTTGCAGATGTTTGTTTATGCACAGCTCTCTGAAGGTCCCACCACAGCATTTCAATCAGATTAAGGTCTGGACTTTGACTGGGCCATTGCAACACATTGATTCTTTTCTTTTTCAGCCATTCTGCTGTAGATTTGCTGCTGCGCTTGGGATCATTGTCCTGTTGCATTTTGGTCAAGCTTTACCTGTCAGACAGATGGCCTCACGTTTGACTCTAGAATATTTTGGTGTACAGAGGAGTCCAGGTCCTGTGGCTTCAAAACAAGCCCAAATCATCAGCCCTCCACCACCGTGCTTGACAATTTGTATGAGGTGTTTGTACTGATATGCCGTGTTTGCTTTTTGCCAAACGTGGTGTTGTGCATTATGACCAGACATGTCCACTTTGGTCTTGTCTGTCCAAAGGACATTGTTGTATTGTTCCAGAAGTCTTGTAGTTTGTTCAGATGCAACTTTGCAAACCTAAGCTGTGCTGCCATGTTGTTTTTAGACAGGAGAGGCCTCCTCCTGGTAACCCTTCCAAACAAGCCAAACTTGTTCAGTCTTTTTGTAAGTGTACAGTCAAGAACTTTAACATTTAACATGCTAACTGAGGCCTGTAGAGTCTGAGATGTAGCTCTTGTTTTTTATTTTTATTTTTTCTCTGAGCATTTCACGGCGTGACCTTGGGGTGAACTTGCTGGGACGTCCATTCCTGGGAAGATTGTGGCATTGTGTTTACACACACCTGAATGCCTCAGATGTAGCCATTGTGACATTACCCACTGTTTAGCAAAGTCCCATTGTGAAGCAGGTTTTTTTTGGCAACACCGTATTGTTTTTTTGTTGTTGTTTTTTTTTTTCACCTGTAGATGTCACAAGTGAGAGGTGAATCTGACTGAAAACCAAAGACATTGCTTAATCGTATGGTAGTGACTCTTTATTTACAAGGTAGACCTACCCTAAAGCATACCCTGCTTTACTGTAATGTTTTTCTCTAATAGGGATTTACCAAATGAACATCATGTTGAATGCAGTAGGACTTGAAACTAGTGATTGAGACCATAAATTCATTAGGAATGTGTTTGTAGAAGTCAAAGATCAAGGTAGCTGAATGCAGGTTTAAGGCACTTCCACACTAGCTTCACTTTTTCTATCCTGGAAGGTACGTCTGTCTTTTACATACAAGCTATGTGTTAACCAAGCTAGTTAGCCAGCTCTTGTGTTAGCTGATAATAACCCCAACCCTAACCTAGCTCTAACCTTCAGCAATCAGAATATGTAATTTTTGTTTTCATTAAATCACTCTCCCAAACCTTGGCAATCAGGGAACAAAGAAAATTTTAACTGACACATATGAAAAACATTTTTCCAAAAAAATCCTTTTGGCCTTTCTACAGTTATAGGGTTACCACCTATGATGACTTCAGAGGGTTAAAACAGTAGTCCCTAAGTAGGCTATCGGGTACAGGCTATCAGCTAATGTTGAAGCTAGTTCGTGGTATCAACTAACTTACCCAGGCATTTTTTTCTTAATTTGGCTAAATGTGAATGTACGAGACAGAATGTTTAGCCTAAAAAAGCAATTTATAGATGTCAGTCAAGTCTGTGAGGTGTGCATGATTTAACATATTTGTTTATCTTTGGAAAGCCTGAGATCTTTAGGATCCAGTAAGGTTGAAAACAAGGCATTCTACTTTTATTTTTGCAAGTAGCCATGTTTGGTTTACAGTGAGTCTCTCAGTATCACGTTGGTTATCTAAACAGCAACATGTCAAGACATTTAATTCTTGATTGAAACTGCTGATATTGTTTTGTTGACTTTCAAGGTGTCAAGGTGGGAAAATTTCTGAAATACTGTACTGTGCAAAAGTCTTGAGTCACTCCTCATTTATTTGTATTTTGCTTCCAAGTAGCCAGACTTTCTTGTAACTTTTTTGAAAGTGCTCTTGTTCTCCAGGCTTTCTGAAGGTCTTTCAAAGTTTTTCATTGGACATTGGCTGTTTTTTTTTAAACTCATTTTCAGTCCTTGTATCTTTAGGCACTGTATTACTAGCAGCCTGCCAAAAAAACACACAATTATTTCCCATTTCTTTAGTTGAATCCATGGTGTGCAATGTGTTCTTAAAAAATTGAGGAAACTGGACAAATAGAGGACAAAAAAAGTGTCAGGCCTAAAAAAACTGTCTACAGCAGATGAACAGTATCCAAAAGTCATGTACTTAAGAAACAGGAAAAAAATCCATCAAAGACCTGACACATGACCTGAGAGATACATCTGGCCCTTCAGTTGATCCATCTACTGTTCACTGAAGCCTCACCAGAAATGGTCTCAGTGGAAGGGTGGCAGTCAAGAAGCCATTTTTAAGGAAGGGAAATAGGGAGAAAAGGATGAGGTATGCCAAATTGCACAAGAACGGGACTGAAAAACAGTGGCAACAGGTCTTATGGAGTGATGAATCCAAATTGTTGTCAATATGTATGGAGGAGGTCAGGAGAGAGGTACAACAGTGAGTGTGTGCAGCCATCTGTAAAACATGGTGGAGGCTCTGTCATGGCTTGGGGCTGCATTTCAGCCAGTGGTGTTGGAGATCTTGTCAAAATTGGTGGAATTATGAATGCAGAAAAGTACCATCAGATTTTGATCCACCATACAACACCATCTGGAAAGTGTCTGATTGGCAACAGCTTCATTTTTCAGCATGGCAATGATCCCAAACACACTGCCAGTGCAGTAAAAGCATACCTGGATAGAAAAACACACACTGGAACTGTAGGAGCCATATGCATTTTCTGCAGTGATAAGGCAGTGCATGTATGGTGTTGCACATCTATTTATGGTTGGCACGCATGTCACGTGGGTGGTGTTTAATCAAGGAGTAGGAAATATATTCACCTGGTCAACGGAGTGGCGGCATGGGAAGCTGGTGAGTAGGGAGAGTGTATTTTTGTTGACCACTTTCTTTTGTGGATGTCAATTGCCTTGCTTTGTTTATAGTGCCTTGGAGTAGCTTGCTTGCGCTCAGGCTTGACTGCTGTTTGGATGGAATTTTGAAACATGTAAAAAAATGATCAGTGGAACAACGCTTGGTAACAGGATCATTTGTTGGTCTGTTTAAGAGCGAGTCAACAGAGCAATACTCCCTACTTTAGCCTCGTGTTGGCTGAAATGGTATGAAGTCACCACATATGTGTCAACAAAAAGGACATATTGAAAATGATCAACAGTTGAAATTTCAACTGCAAACGGTCGAAGAGCTATCTGTCACTGCTTTAAGGCTTCATGAGTCACTCATTCCTTTATTGCCTGAGTATTGAAGGATATAGTAATGAATTCAAGAATAATGTAACACAGTGGCTGAATAAAATTGGAAGGTCCTTTATTCCTGATGAGTCTGATTTTGTTTGTTTTGTTGAGCAATGATGTGTTACCCTTTCAAATGGACAGTGCTCCTCAAGCATCAATTAAGGTGACAGGTTCTACTACATCTCATGGAGGCCCAGAGGATGATGTGAATCCAAATGACAGCATATCTAATGTGCCAAGTAGATGATCTGCACAAAGCTCTGGAAAAGGACGAAAATCTTTTGCATCATCTACATCATCCACTGTATCAAGGCAGAGGCTGATCTGGCTGCACTCATGGCAAGGCAGAAACCTTTGCTGGACAAACATGCATTGGAGGAGCAGGAAGAACAGTTACGGAAATGAAAGGAAATGTTTAACCTTGAACAGGAAATTGCTGCAAATATGGCTACGCTCAGCATGCTAAGAGCTGCAAGTACATCTGGTTTTAAAAGTAATGCTAAAAGTGAACTCTTACTTCAATAAAATGAAAGGAAAGCCAACAAAGTTTAATGCTGATGCTGCTGTGTTTATTCCTAAGTCACTGGAAGCAGCTAAACAACATTCACAAACAATGATTAACAGTGGTGATCCAGTCACAAGGCCTAAGGTTAGAACACTGACCCACAATGTCCAACTTTCCAACTCAGAGCATCATACAACTCAGCCTACTGCTTCAAGATGATGATTTTCAACGTAGAACCACTTGTAATATCAACAGTTGTACAGACAATGGTGACGAAAGCATTGTATTTGGCATTATGAAAAGGCAAAATGAAATAACTTTACTGATACAACAACAGCAATTGTCATCTATGCCTAAAAGAGAGTTCCAGGTTTTTGATGGCAATCCATTGGAGTATCACTCATTCATGAGAGTGTTTGAAAATACTGTTGAAAGGAAATCTGGCAGCCATAGTGATTGTCTGTATTTTCTTGAGCAATTCACTAGAGGACGCCCAAGGGAGCTGGTGAAAAGCTGTCAGCATGTTGACCCCGTGAAGGGTTATGCTCAAGCTAAAGCTTTGTTACAGGAACATTTTGGAAATG
>VUQI01005540.1:1626-15344 GCA_015106735.1 Paratilapia polleni
CAGCTTTTTTTTCAAAGACGATCATTATTTTCTCCCTTTTGAATCCATGACTTCCTTATTTTGTTTAGTTTTTTTTTTTTTTTAACTTTTTTTTTTTTTTTTTTTGTCTTGCACTGTTGAAATTGCCCCGTCCATCCACTCAACATCCCCCTTGACTAGGCTTTTATACCAAGACAGTTTGAACTGAGAAGGCATGTGATCTTGCCCCATAGAGTAGCTCAAAACACTACTGTAACAGGTTCTCATGCTGGATTGTTGCTTATCCCCTCTCTCCTGTCTCTTCTCCTCTCTTTCTCTTTACATACGTAACCTCTTATGTATCTGCTATCTAAAAAGTGCCCATTAATGGTAAGTTTTCCCAAGTGGGCCCTGGGTTTGGGGAAGGAGGTGGTGTTTACTCAGACAGCAGGCCGACAGTGAGAGGCTGCTTCTGACACGGGCATTACAACATTTATTGCATGACAAGTGGACATGTTAGCATCTCACCACCCTTCGTACCGTGCCACCAAGCCACCATTAGCTTAGCATGGTCAAAGCAAACACAGTGCCCCATGGCAGCATCACCACATGCATTCTCCTCCCATCTCCGCTTCCCTCTTGGGTTCTTTTTGTTTATTTAAGGTTTGATTTTTATTTTATCTTCTTCTTTTTTTTTCATTTTTCGGGGAAGTATGGGTGGCAGGGGTTGAATCCACGCTGTGTCTGTGTGATGCTTCTGAAGGTGCCTGCTGCAACATGCTCACTGTGGCCCACCGCACCCCCTCACATCCTCCTCCTCCATGTTTTTGGACACCCTCCATCATCCGCTGGCTCCCCACAGCATCTGTGCCTCATGTCTGCCACTGACTGGATTACAGTATGAAAGAGCTGAATTGGAGTCTGACTCTCAATATGAGTTTCAGCCCAAACCAGCATGCTATATTGCCACTTAAAAATAAAAAAAAGAAACTTGTTGTTTTACAGCACATTGATGAGGATTTTTATGATTGATCTATAACGTTTCTCACAGCTGAGAGCCGCTGACATATTCTGTTCTGACAGCAGCCATGTTAAAAGCTTGTAGCATAAGGGTGTTACTTAAAGGATCTTGTTTTTAAATGGCGATAGACTCCTGTACAGTACAGTATTTTCCAGCCACACTGAGACAGATGGACCTAAACCTTCCCACCACATGACTCATTCTATTACTCAATGATGTTGTGTTGTTGTGACCATCCATAACAAACAGATTACTAGTTGAGTTGTTGGTCAGTCTGGAGGGTGGTGACATAATGCTAACCAGTAAATGAGATAATGTGCCATCTGTTAATGAGAACAGTTGTAAGTCAGATATGAACTGGTTGAAAAGTGGCAACGCCTAACACTAAGGCTATCTCAACTTTATATGTCAATAACTTTGAAAAAAATACCACTGTCATTTACTGCTTCAAGCATTATGTCACCCATGTGTATCTTACAACAATATACTGATGGCTGAAGATGCCACTTTAGCTCCTATTTCCTCTTCCTGACCCGCCCTGGCCTGTCTCGCTTTGTGTCCCACAGATGAGAGTCAGAACATGGGCAGCGACACTAGCAGCTTGGTCCAGTCGCACACTCACTCCTTGAGGAAACGGGAGCCCGTTGATGTGCCGTACCAGACAGGTCAGCTGCACCCGGCAATCCGTGTGGCAGACCTCCTGCAGCACATCACCCAGATGAAGTGTGCGGAGGGCTACGGCTTCAAGGAGGAGTACGAGGTAGGACGCAGACCAGCTGTCACCGCCCACCATTAAGGTTGCAAACACAAATAAAGCCTGGTGATAGACTTGTAACATCTCCACTGAGGTTCTTGAATGGAAATTTTTATCAGTCTAATACAAGGCCTCATCTGTGTTGCGGTGTACAGCCCCATGTCTCTGTGTCTCTCTTTTTCTGTCTGCCTCTCTCTATTTTGCACTGCACAGCAGAACTGTTTTGCTTCTCCCCAGATGCACTTTTATGATAAATTGTTAATGCACCCTGTCTCAGTGTGTTTATGGTGTGATTCGTTTTGTTGTTCATCTGTTCCTTGTTGTTTGCAACAATTGTGCATTTTGTGTGCGTGAGTGTGTAGTTTTTTTTTTTGTTTGTTTGGTTTTTTTTGTCAAAAGCTGCTGTCCCAATTCTCCTTGGAGACTCAGCTGTAGACCAGTGTGAAACATAAACTACCTGTGTTAGCCCGTGTCCCCTTCTTCACCCGAAACGGGTCGGATTAGGCTACAGTACTGGTAGCCTACTGCTTGTCGCACAACAGCATCAGTAATCTGACACCATGCTTCTTACTGACGCAAAACAAAAGATTTTGCCCCAGAAGGGCATCGCTCTCATTTCCTCGCATTAGTGCAAGAGTCTGGTAGGGTTTGGCGGCACTCCAGCCTCCTCACTGTCCCTCGGCACCACACCAATCAGCCTCAACTCACCCTGATGCCATGTTGTGAGAGACTGGCTTCAAGCTAAATCCTTCATTTTAAATATCTTATATGTATCACTTCAGTCTGTCATTACGTCGGCCTTTTTCAATGATATTGCTTCCACTTTTTATACACACATCTTCTTTGTCACTGTTCTCTATCCTCATCTTCTCTCTTTTAACTAGCATCACATTTGTTAATGTTCTCAGTTTATTTGCTTTCATCACTTCTTTTTCTTACTTTCTTATCTACACCTCCTGTGTTTCTTCTTTGCTTTCCTTTCCCTTCTCTTTATCTCCCGCCTTCTCCTATCTGCTATGTGTGGGCCAGATTTATCGGTAATTAACTCCCCACATCCCCCTCATGACTGTGGAATGAAATAATGCAGCCTCCCATTGCTACCTGCAGCATCAGTTCATTGAGGGGTTGGAGTGCTTTGGGCTGCCCTCTGGGCCTAATCCATTATGGATAAAGGGGGTTTGGGGTCCACGTGGTCAGCATTGCATGGATTAATAACAGTCAATCAAAAGAGATGTCACATGGAACAACTGGCCCCATACCCTGCTGTCACCTTACTGTCCACAGCCTGTTGCAAAAAGGCCTGTGGGGTGCTTAAAGTGTGCAATGGAGCTCATTCTCACATGGCTAGAGCGATTCATTTGTATGTTGTGTTCCACTGCTGTCTTCTCTATATCAATCTGTCTTAAGGTTAATGCCCTTTTTTTAACCGTTTATTTTTCATGATGAGATTGGAGCTTAGTGCACCTCTAAACCTGTTGACTTACACTGTACTATATCTCTCTCTGACCCATGCTTCTTGTTATTCTGTACGTTAACTTTGGATCAGATAAATGAGGTAAGAAAAATACTTTTGTTTTTTTAATGTTTTTTTTTCTTTTCTTTTTTTTATTTTAGACTTGTAGATTTATATCACAAACCTGACAGATCGGTAACGGTTGCTGGCTATTTTTAAGGCCCTGTGGGATTAAAATATCACGTTTATGATTTAGTCTGAAAAGGGCATTTACCAACAGATGTTATGCAAAGTTGCCAAAGTATTTAACAGTGTTCAGTTGATGAAATATGTAGAACAGTGACATTTTTCTGTTTACCTTTTTCCTTTAGTGTCACTGTAAAATGTTTTTCCTTTTCTTAATCAGACATTGTGAGATCCACAAATCCTTCGCAGCTTGATTCTAATGTTTATAAAGCTTTTCAAAAGCATACTTAATACTCCATCAGTTATTAAAAGAGCTGAACCTTTATAGTAAAAGTGCAGTGATTTGGAAGATAAATGCAATACTAGTGTGACACCAAACTGAACTGGTTAATGACAAAGACTGAATCACCAAATGTTACCAATCCAACACAGTACCAAAATTAATTCTAAGTTTGGACTACCTTGTAGATTTATTGACTTGAAACTGGATAGCATCATTAAAAGGGACACTGTAAACACTTTAAACTTTGCAAAAACCATGTTGTATACTTTGTAAAAGCTTTATAAAGCCATGTGTGTTACAAACTCTAACAAAGCATTTGCATGTCCAAAGTTTCCTGCACGCTGGTGCGCAGTTTCATTGTGCAAACAGGAAGCAGAAAACAAGTTTCAGCTTCGTTAAAACTGCCATGTGGTCACTGTGTTTCACTTGTTTTCAGCTTGTTTTATGTCAGCAGAAATGTGTTGCATCTAGCCTACTGTGAGAATCCTGAAATTCTTTAAGCTCCAGCCACAAATGAACACTAGTCAGTTTGAATGAGTCTCCTTTTCTCACACAGTAAACGATTAATTAATACAGAAGCAACTCACTAAACAATTCTGCTTCTGTTTTACCATCCTTTTTTTTTTTGTTTGTTTTTTACTTTACCATGGTGTATACTGTGTGTCAAGTGTTTTGTCCCTATGCAGAGAAATTATTCTGCTTTTCACGTACAGTTAGGTAGTTACAGACAAAGAAGCAGACTAACTGTGCTGGGACTGGAGTGCAGCAGGTAGCCTGTAATTAAAAACATACTAAGTTGGATCTCTGCCAGTGAAAATAATTGAGGAAGGTGAAAGACTACCTGCAGAAGAGCTGTAGTAAAATACAATTCATCACATACCTTTTTCTACTAAATACTTTTTACATGGTGGAGCCTTCAGTTGTTTTTCTATATACGTCTGGTGAATAGCCATTTATTCCCTCTATGTGCATTTAACCTTTAAATTGAAAGCCTTCATGTAATCTCTACCTCTTGGGACATTCATTACTTTACCCCCATGAGAATTCATGATCATAACAGCGCGAGGAATATGACTATAGCGGGGTCACTCAGTTTAAGAGAGAGCTATTTTAAAGTTGCCAGGTAACGCCTTTGTGCTTGAGGATGATTTGTCCTTACAGGCTTGATATTAGACCTGTATCCTTCAGACTGACAGAACGACATTGGCCTATGCATTTGCTCAAGAAATACTGTCACTAGAGGAGGCCTATATAATCCATCTTTGGGACATGCTTCCATCTTCACTGGAAGGATGGAACATATTTTTAGCATATTAAAGCTGTTTCTCAGTGAAATCACTAATCCTTAGGACTTCATACAGGAATATGTCCTTGTGTGGTCTCCAAAAGGCCTTTATATGCTAGACAAACTGCCTGCTGCCTGCCACAGCACTGAGATGAATCGAGCCATCAAGTCTTAGAGCACTGATGATTGAAGACGATGCCTCCTACTCCTCACTAAAAGGAACTCTCAAACAGTCTCTTTAACCTCCGATAAACGTTCTTGAATCTTTATTTGCAGATGGTCTGCGCCGTAATGTATTAGCTGACTTTTCAAATGTGCATTAGCTTACTATCAAAAAAGACAGAAAAGCATGTTTTTGTGTGGGCTAGTCTGCTCGGAGCCAGCCCCGCCCGCCCCTTGCTGAACAGCGGTGGACTGGCAGTGTAGATGTATTTTCATAATTTGGCTTAATTGTGCCTGGTGTGCCATCAGAATGGAAATCTCCCCAGTGAGAGATGATAAATATTTCATGAGGGTAATCTGAGCAGAGCGGTTTTGATCTGTAGACGATGAGCTGGCTTTATTTTTCCCCGTGATGAGCTGATTGAGTCCTTCAGATGAGGCAGACAGACAGCCGCTGCGGTTGCTCCGCCCGGCAGAGCGGCGCAGGGGGAGAGGTTTGAGTGTGACACCCGCTGCCTCTGCCCTTATGGCACTCGCTGTTTGACACAGCTTCCCAGGATCCACCATCCTCCCTGTGTTTCATGTCTAATAATGCTGGGAATGTCTCTCTTTTTTTTGTCTGTTGCCAATGCTCCCTTCCTCTGTTTTGTAGAGCTGAAAGAGAAAGAATGTATTCTTTAGCCTGGTTATCATTTGGAGTGTTCACACATGACACCGTATTTCATCTCCCCCCTCTCTGTCCTGTTTTCTCTCCTTTCAGAGCTTTTTTGAAGGACAGTCTGCGCCATGGGATTCTGCCAAGAAGGATGAGAACCGCATGAAGAACCGATATGGGAATATTATTGCATGTGTGTACAAAGCACCTCCTCAGCGCTCATGAATTTTTGTTCCCATTCTTCTGCCTGATTTATTGGCCAGGCTTGTGACTGGATGACTATAAGCTGCTCAAACAGAGTTTTTTTATCAGCCAACGAGAGCGGCCTTGACCTTTCCAATCTACTTTTATATACATCTTCCTGTACTGTCTTTACAGTTATGAGGTATAAGCCAATGCAGGACATGACGCGTAACATATAGCTTATGCAATGTCTAAAAAAATGTTGATTTTAAAGTTAATTCCTATGAAAGTTCAGTTTAACTCTCTTTAATAACTGCTGTCAAGGAAAAACTTTGATAATCTACATCTGGTGATTGAAGTCAATTAAAGGGGCATTACGTATCTTTAGAATGAAAATGACGTCAAATGGCCACAATTATTAAACTGTCATTTGAAATCAAAAGTTAAGGCTCTCTTACTGTCAGTTGATCTCCACTTTTAAAATGATTGTATTGCAGTTTAATATAAAATGTGTGTTCTTTTGTTATATATTAATCTTATTTATTAAATAATTTATTTAATGCACAGTTTAAAAAACAAATCTGTAAAAATACAGTACAATGTACCATTTTAAAATGAAGGAATTTTCCATATTTTTTAACCACACATTGAATTTTACCATTTACAGAACTTCCATTTAAAAAAAAGAAACACGGATAATGTACTGGCAGAAAATTACCAGTACGTTTTCCCTTTTTTTTACAGAATTTTTTTTTACGGTGTATCTATAAGGTCTTACAAGGCTTAAGGAGTTTTAAGGTCAGTGAGTTGTAAGAAAAACAAATTTGGTGACTACTTTTTAACTTTCAGTTCCATATTATTTAAGAATTTACCTGACAATAGCGTGGTGGTGTTTGTAATGAAGCCCAAGTCACATGAAAACTGTCTGACATGTTGCATTTTTACAGCACCAATTTCATTTTTGCCTCTGTACGGTGCCAGTCTTGGTCATGCTTTTATTGCTCCATCAGCCCTCTCCTTCTTTTATAATTTCTCTCTATTCCTTTTTACTGTCTGTCTCTCTGTTCCTGTCCCTCTTTTCTTCTCCCGATGCCCTCGTTAATATGATTAATTCAACACTGGTTTCTTCCTCTCTGCCTCTCTTCCAGATGATCACTCCCGTGTCAGGCTGCAGGCCCTGGAGGGGGAACAGAGCTCCGATTACATTAATGCAAATTACGTTGATGTAAGTACACACACCAGCCAGCGCCACCAACGCAAAGGTCACTGCGCTTCCTCTTGGGGGGAGAGAGAGGGCGCTGGTGCCGCCGTCACAGGGGGCCTGAGGGACAATGCAGCCCCACCGCCTGTCCATCACATCTACACACACATATACACACAAACACATTGCCTTTATTTGACTTTAGAGGGCTGCTGTATCACTCTGTTCATTGGATATATTAAGAGGAATAAAGATCAGAGGTTGACAGCACTGGGAGAGAGAAAAGGCAAACCCGCACAGAGGGGAAACTGAGGTTACAGTTTTGGACTTAGCTTTGAAAAACATTATAAATGAGAAGCAAAAAGATGAGAAAAGGGAGAGATGTTTCATAGATGATTACTTAGTAAAGTTACAATGAATGAAACTGAAAGAATACACAGTGCAAGACACTGCATTAGACATAACAAATAGAAACAAAACGCATATGTAGACAAAACAAGTCGAAGTTATTAGTATGGCTTCTAAACCTGTTCTGTTGCATTGTAACACTGGAAACAATTTTCAAGATTGAATTAACGACTGAATAGCAAAATACATACAGTATGTAACTCAATTTACTGTTACAATAAATGATTCATGTGAGTTTTTCGGACCAATATAGCCTAGGAACCAGGCAAATCTGAGAGCTCATTATTCATTTGCTGTGGCAGAATGTGCCTGGCCCTGTTCCCATTGAAACAGATTTTCACCTGCCCTTGCCTATGCATGTCCACTCACAACCATTTATCTGCTATGAGGTGGGTTTGATATAATGACTAACATACCTACCTTGGTGTGATTGGTGTTAGGTCTATGCTCTTGTGACCAGAGGCCTCCTGGTCTCGGCCCGTTGATAATACCATTTGGAAATTGAACTGAGATGTTCCAGACTAATTTGCTTTTTAGCATTGGTCTGCTATGCTAGGCTATGAACTGCCACATCTGTTATTTAGGATTGGTTAAGTTTAGGCAACTGAATCTATTTGATCAAATCAAGGTGAATATTGCTGTCATGGCCAGTATAATCCAGCATCAACTTCTTGTTGTAGAAGATGCAAAACTGAGCATAGCATTAGCTGCAGCAGACCAGCTGATTTCAGTGACAGACTGCATCAGCTGATGGCTGTTACCCTTCTGCATATACAAATGTGGCAAATCTTCTCTAGGTTGCACTATTTAAGCTGCTTTAGCTTGCCTGCAGTTGCTGCATATCTGCAAGCTGCTTTGCAACCCACCTCCACCCCAGATCTTTTATGCTGGGTCTGACTTAATATCTGTAATATCTGCTCTGTTATGGACAAGGGGTCTTGCTGCTGTTTTCCCTGCCTCCAGCTGGAAGTGCAGGAGCATCCCAGAGGAGAGCCATACTGTAAAATAAATTACTGGTGGATAAATAACATTCTTCTTTTGACTATAGTGGGTCTGACTGAAATGTAGTTTCTGATGTTAAAGTTAGATAATTTATATGCCCATCAATCCACCCCTGCCTACTTCATAAGAGATTTTTTTTAGCATAATAGGAAAGTCCCTCTAGTGTCACCTTTGCAGGGGACAAGCATTATTAACAGGAGTTAATATGACCTGGTGGTTAGAAAATGTTAAAATCAGTTATGTTAAACTTTTGAAAACTGGTGTGATTATTTGATTATCTCTCTGCTTCGTATCCACATAAGGCAGCTGCTTATTCCTTTGCTCGTAGATACTGAAAAACTCTCAAGGACACCCTAAATTAAAGTAGACACAGCAGTTATCTGCAGAGGTTCGGTTACACTTCTTAACTCAGGGAAGTCCTTGCAAAACAGCTTCTACATGCCCTGGAATGACTTGGCATACTGTTACAGTAAGTAAAAGTTATTTAAAAAGTGGCGTCAGACATGGCTCCTGTTTAAAACGGGCCTAACTCACTTAACTCACACAGTATAGAAGCTCCTGATCTGACCTGATTTGCTGTTAATAGCAGTGTTAGTAGCAGGATGTGACCAATCACCGCACCTCACTGGTCTCCTTAAGCAGATGCTTCCGCTCCATGTGTAATGGGCTGGTGATGTACCTGACTCCCTAAGTGGTTTTCTGCTCAGGAGAGAACCCTCACTCTGTCTCCCATCTTCTCTTCCCCCACCCCTCTAATGTGGTAATTTGTAATCTCTTGTTACGCCTTCAAACATAAATTCATAATGCAAGGTGTGCCACAGCAAATGCAGGGGGCTTAAATTATTTACCTTTCCCACCATTCAGTTTATGGCCCATTATGCTGCAAAAAGTGGCGCAGCGGAGAAGACGCTCGCAATAGAGAGGGTCCCATTATAAGATAAGAATATACGCATATTAAAGAGAGCCCTGATTGAAAAGGATTTCCATTGCTCTGCCAGCTTCATTGGAAAAGTACTTAGTAGAAATGCAGGCAGATGGGTAATGATGTTTTTGCTCTTCAGAAAGCTTTTTAACCCATCTAAAAGCTTGTCCTGCCCAATAAACTCTTATGTGTAAAACATTTCCCACAGTGTTTGTTATTGTACTCTATAACACTGCCGATTATTTTGAGCCATTCGGGTATGTTTCTTTTCTCTCCAGCTGATTGAGTATTTTCATAAACATTTAGGAGGCAGGGAAACATAGTGTAATAGCCTGTTTTCTGTAGAGTCGTGTGTGTACATCTGGCTTTTTGCTAGGTCTCTTAACTGGATACTGGGGTGATGCAGTGGTTTGACGAATTTGCACGCTTGTGCAGAAATCACTCAATTACTCAGAGCCCTCCTGTCTCCTAAATGTTCATGTTCACTGATTACTAATTTGCCTCAGCAAAAAACATACTCTCATCCTTATTACAATTTTATCAATGTAACCACAAAATGTTGACATTTAGCATGGCTGCAGACTGTTTACTACGTACCTATGCTGTATCTGCAAGACTATCACCATCCGCATGCAGTAGTTTGCTTTAACTGACTTTTCTGACTCCACAATGACTTGAGGCATAAAACAGCATGAGCTGGCTTTTACAGTATTTAAACAAGTCAACAGTCTCTAACCCTCATCAAGTGGTCTTGTATCCTAAAGCTAACAGCACATGGGAGACAGGATGCAAACTTTAACCTTGTGCCTTATACATCCAACCACCCATCCTTGCTGGCTTAATCCTGCAAGGGGCTTTGGGGCAAAAATAAGCACTGGGAATGACTACTTATGGTAATTTGGTTAAACAGTTTTTTTACTGAGGAATACTTAGTGTGCACATTTTGGCACACAGACTTCTACGACATTTGTGGCTTGTGACCATTTTAAACAGTTCAATGTCTACTTGAACCCTCTTCTCACAGGTTTATGGCCGAGATTTCAACAGATTTCAACCCAGTATCGATTTTTCTCTTTTTCCTCCTCTCATATTCTGTTTCATTTGAAGGATTTTTAGAGGCCTGAATAGGTAATACTATCCAGTAAAGAAGAAAGAAGGCAAATTTAGAGAAAAGAAAAAAACACAGAAGAAATACAATGATAAAATAAAAGTATACAGATACATATATCCCCCCCCCTTTTTTTCCTAACATAAGTATCCATGTGACCCTTCAGAAAAGATATAAGAATATGACCATAAAAAACCTAATAATTATAATAATAATTCCACTTTGAAGCCCTTAGGGGTTGCTTGGGGTAAGGGGCCTCAGGGCAGTTTCTTTGCCTTTTACCTTTAGTAATATGGCCCGATGACTTATTTGTAGAAGAGCATAAGGGTGTTACATATTATAGATTGCAAAAAAGAAAAAAAAAGAAGGGGGAGAAAAAGTGGAGATATCACTTACTGTGTTTTCTCCAAAATGTATTTGGCGAAGCAAAGCAGTCATATATAAACATATTTTCCAGGTTATAGGAGTAGGTATCCCAGATTTGCAAAAGTGGGCTATATAATGATATTCAAATTGAAAATGCCAGTTCATGCCCACAGGCAAAAACACCTCATCCTGCATATTTTAGACATTCCACATCCCAGACTTTCTTATTGGAAAGAATTAATGATCATTGCAATCAGCAATGCAACAAAATACAAAAGAGCATGACACATTTAATTCCTCCTTGTAATTTACACAGCCCTGGGAAAAAGTACTTTTTCAGTTAAGTGCAATATTGACATTTCTACATTTTACCTCCTTGTGTTGATCATAAAGAAAAACTCTTATGTGCCTAATGTAACATGCTTACAAAAAGCCACAAACCCATTTATAGTAAGCTCTACTCACCTGACAGTCACTGTCGGGGCCTTTCCTTTCTTTCTGCCTCTCCCTCTCTAATCCGACAGCATATTGGGCCTCCACTTTACTTGACAGAACGTACATGAAAGCACAAACAAATCTCCTCCTCAGTCCAGAGATAAAGAAGTCATTAAAAATGGAGGACAGTTGAATAGCTGGAGGAGCCCTGTGGATGAGTGAGTGAGTGAGGAAAATATCCTTTGTGTCTTTCTCCCTTCATTGGAGGAGCGTTAATCACAGTCCAAGTTAAATTGAATATGAGTGAGATAAGCAGAGCAGCAGGGGTGGATGGGAAGGGGGGGTAGACAATCAAGGGGAGGCTGGGGCGGGGAAGAGCCTTTAAGTCCTAATGTTTTGTTTCCTGCCTCATATCTCTGGAGAGAAGACAAGGAATTGGACAAATAAAACTTGAAGGGATTAGAGTAATCCGTGAGACTAGGGGCCTATTGTGAAGATCAGTGCTGTTAGTTGTATCTTGGGGATTATCAACACTTTGGCTGCTTACTCCAGAGGTGTGCTGCATGTAGAGTGTGTGATGGAGAGTGTTTTTGCGTCTTGTATCTAGCAGCATCCATCATGAGCTTTCAGTCATGCATTTTGCAGTTGGATATTGAAACAGAGAGCTGAATGGGTGCACAGTGGCAAACAGCTGGCAGAATTACTATGCACAGCATTTCTTGAAAGCAGCACACGAATCTCTCAAATAATTCCTCTTGTGGTGGAGAATCATGGAAGCAAGAGTTCATTCTGGCTGCAGAAACATGGGGCATCTTAAACAAAAACATCTGTTAACTGGGATTTTCATACAGTTTAAATCTGTTCTGTTCAGTGATGAATGTATTGTTGTTCTGCAGTGTAGAAATGTAGTGAGTTTGCATGCAAAGGTCAAAAAACCGACTGAATATCAGTGTCTTCTTTAGCCTCTTAGCAGCTGGTCTTTCAGGAGTAGTAAGACCGTAAAGTGATTCTCATATTCTCTTCTCCTTTTTTTTTTTCCTGTTTGCAGGGCTACCACAGGCCAAATCACTACATCGCCACTCAGGGTAAGAATAAAACTTTCTAAAAATTGCAAGACTCTATGGATTGGAATATGTGGGCGGTGAGAATTTATCGTTGTCTGTTTGTTTGGGCAGATGGATGTGTGCAGGTGTTTACGAATATCTATCTGAGCATCCCCATCGTTGTTTACATACGCTCTTGCAAACTGCTCTTTGATGCTCAGTCAGGTGTGTGTTCAGGGAGTCTGGTACCTCTCAGTGTGCACACGCAAACACACATACCTACGCACCTCTGAGCAAGCATAGCAGCACGTTTTTTTTCGCTGTCTGTTTCCTTCCATCGGTGGTGTGGGAGCCATTAATCAGGCAGTCTGGGAGAAGGCTGAATAAATAAATGGATTAGCTGACATGTACAGGCACATTTTGTCACTGTGTTAATCTGGCCGGCAGATTCACAGAGTGAGGAGCACTTACCATGACCCCAGAGGTTAAGTCTGATTGATGGTTAATTGTTATGAATTTTGCATCGCGAGCCTCACTCCCACACAACAGGGGAGCATGCATGGGGATTTTACATACCACTTAAGAAAAAAAAAAAAACAACTCTGTGGAAGAGAAGAAAGAAAGAGGCGTTTTTGTGAAGAGGCCTTAATGGATTCACAATCTGCTTTGGCGGAGCTGGGAGTTGCATAATTACCTGTTTATTAGTGCATTGCCTCTCTTCCTCAGCGTCTCAATTAAAACAACGCTCTGTTTGCTCTTACTTCAGAAAGAGATGGCATACTAATCAGGCAGTGGCCGCTCGCTTTGCACGTCTGCGTGTATGAATGGCACCTAGTTTGAACTGCTTCGCACTGGCCACTGAGTCCAGCACTCAAAACGGAGCTGTCAAGTGCCGACTCTCTCCTGTGGGCCTTGAGTTCACAAAAACGAGGAGCTGTAACAGGCAAATTCAAGTCTGAAAGAGTTTCATCTGGATTATTATGACTTCTATAATTGTCCTATAGTCATTAAGAGCATTCCACATTTCATTTAAAAATATGCATAAGGAGATCAGCAGTCAAAGAAATATTGCAAACAAGGCCCTCTCTAAGATGAAAAGCTCGAGAAGCCAAACGTGTTTCCATTCAAGTTAATTAGCCCTGTTTTCTCATTGAGCTTGCATAATAAGTCCTCATTTTCCATCGACTGTATCGCAAGCATGATAAGGTTTTTCACTGTGTAGAACCATCCAATATGAAGGAGTGGAGGTGTGTGTGTGTGTGTGTGGGGGGGGGGGGGGGGGGAAAACTTTAG
>VUQI01005546.1:7790-21134 GCA_015106735.1 Paratilapia polleni
GAATTTTCTAGGTGGGTGCCTTCCTGAAATCTGTAATTTAGCCCATCGCAGTGTTGCTGCCAGCTGCTAAACACAGTGGCTCCTTGAAACAAGTGTCTCTAAAAAAGCAGCAGCAGGCCTGATGAGTCCTCAAGCATCCTTCCCAGCGCTATGATTACTGACGTTTACCCTCTTTAATATGTGTAATTCCCATTTTCTCTGATTCATGAGTAAGGGCCCTCAGGGGGACCACACTAAGTGGCAGTCTGCCAAAGCCCTCCTGTTGGAAAGGCTCTAAGTCACTTCTCTCTCCGCAGTTAGATACAGCGTGACAGTTACAGTTGTCTCATCTACCTTTATTATTGTTATTTGCATCTTGGAGCACTGATGATAGCTTGATTATACAATGCCTAATGTTTTGTGCTTCACATGCAGGTGTGACACGATTTTAGTTCATGACTACATACCTATAAAAGGTGCTGGAAAATAGAAACATAATAATTTGCAAACTCTGGCTATTCATGTGTGACAAACTGCTACATTAGAGCCCATATAATGACCACTGCTTAGAGTGGCCAGAATAACTGACCACAGAAGGCACTACAATATGCATTTTCCTAATCTATTTTCCATTATGGTCATATGTAGTGGCTTTAGGTCATAAGCACATTTGTGGTCTTATGTAATTACAGCAGCCCTGCACAAATAGTACATTTGTGAAGGTTGCAATGCTAAAATTATCATAGCACTCAAGTTCCTTTAGCGTAAAGGGCATTAGGGGGCTAAATGTTTTTCATAATAAAGAAAGAAAAAAACTGACAAAAGTTTATGTATTTGGTTGTAAAGGAGAGCTCCTGTACATTTCAGCTAAAAACCTGAGCTGTTTTCCACAAAAGCACATTAGGCTGCCTTCAAGATTCAAGACGTAAAAGATAAGAAAAAGGAATAAGAAGTGTAAAACATATATTAAAAGAATAATAAATAAATAACAAACGAGAATTATCTGCATTAAAAGAGAACAAGTAATGAGGGTTCAAGTGCATCAGCAAATGTATAGTAGGGGTACAGAAGACATACAGACCAGTGTGGAACTTACATTGTACATTAGGATTGTACAGTTGTGGTCAGAAGTTTACATACACTCATCTCGGGCATGAATGTCATGGTAATTTTGGGCTTTTAATGATTTCTTTGAACTGTTCTTTTTCCAGGGTGGAATGATTGTACAGCATACATCTTTAATGACTTTAAAAAACAAGAATTGGGTGCACATGTTTGAATTTATTTTGGGTCAAAATTATACATACAGGCTCAAATATATACATACACCCCCACTAATATTTGGTTAAATGTCCCATAGCAAGTTGCACCTCGACCAGACGCTTTTGGTAGCCATCAACAAGCTTCTGGCATAATTCTGGCTGGATATTTGACCACTCTTCTTGGCAGAATCGGTAGAGTTTATTTAAATTGGTTGGCACATGACAGTCATGCCCATGATGAGTATATGTAAACTTCTGACCACAACTGTACATACATCAGCAAGGATACATACAAGCAAAGACAGGCTTTTGTGCAAATAATAGTAATAGCAGAACATTATAATACAAACTTGAATCCAAAAATCTTGGGACGCTGAGTAAAATGTAAATAAAAACAGAATGCAATGATTTGCAGACCTCATAAACCCAGATTTTATTCACAATAGAGCATAAATATCAAATGTTTCAACTGAGAAAATGTACCTTTTTAAGAAAAATATTAGCTCATTTTGAATTTGATGGCTGAAACACATCACAAAAAAATTGTGACGGAGCAACAAAAGGCTGGAAAACTAAGTGGTACTAAAAAGAAACAGCTAATAATAAGGTCAGTTGCCAACAGGTCAGTAACATGATTGGGTATAAAAAAAAAAAGCATCTTAGAAAGTTTTTCTGAAGTAAAGATGGACAGAGGTTCACCAATCTGCAAAAAACTGCATCTACAAACTGTGGAACAATTTCAGAATAATGTTCCTCAACATAAAATTGCAAAGACTTTGAATATCTCATCATCTACAGTACATAATATCATCAAAAGATTCAGAGAAACTGGAGAAATCTCTGTGCGCAACAGACAAGGCCGAAAATCAATATTGGATGCCCCTGATCTTCAGGCCCTCAGATGGCATTGCATTAAAAACAGGCATGATTCTGTCATGGAAACCACAGCAGGGGCTCAGGAACACTTCCAGAAACCACTGTCTGTGAACACAGTTTGCTGTGCCATCCACAAATGCAGGTTAAAGCTCTATCATGTAAAGAAGAAGCCAGATGTGAACATAATCCAGAAACACGTCTTCTCTTGGCCAAAGCTCATTTAAAACGGACTGAGGCAAAGTGGAAAACTGTTCTGTGGTCAGACAAATTTGAAATTCTTTTTGGAAAACATGGATGTCGCATCCTCCAGATTGAAGCGGAGAGGGACCATCCAGCTTGTTATCAGCTCAGTTCAAAAGCCTGCATCTCTGATGGTATGGGGGTACAGTAGTGCCTATGCAACTGGCAGCTTGCACATCTGGAAAGGCACCATCAGTGCTGAAAGATAAGTAAAAGTTTAAGATCAACATATGCCCCCATACAGACTTTTTCAGGGAAGGCCTCGCATATTTCAGCAGGACAATGCTAAACTGCATGCTGCATCTACAATAACAGCATGGCTTCGTAGTAGAAGAGACCAGGTGCTGACCTGGCCTGTCTGCAGTCCAGACCTTTCACCAACTGAAAACATTTGGGGCATCATGAAACAACAAGTATGACAAAGAAGAACCAGGACTACTGAGCAGCTAGAATCAGACAAGAATGGGACAACATTCCTCTCCCAAAAGTCCAGGAACTCGTCTCCTCAGTTTCCAGATGTTTACAGACTGTTGTTAAAAGAAGAAGGGATGCTACACAGTGGTAAACATGTCCCTGTCCTAACTTTTTTGAGATGTGTTGCTGCTATCAATTTCAAAATGAGCTAATATTTTTCTTAAAATGGCACATTTTCTCAGTTTAAACATTCAACACATTTTCTATGTTCTATTGTGAATAAAATATGATTTTACGAGATTTTGAAAGCATTGGAAGTCCATTTTAGTTTAATGTTTACACAGTGTCCCAACTTTTTTGGAATTGGGTTTGTATAATGTATTATGTCATAATACGTAAAAACATAACATATAATAAATAATAAGAGAAGTTTAGTAACAGGTCACTATAGTAGCAATATTGAGTTTCTCGTACTTCCTAGCAGGAGGTTCTCTTCATCTTCACCACGAGAGAGAATGTGAGAGGTAGTTATTCCATTTAATGCCCAGTTAGTGTATTCTTTTCATCTCTGGGTTACAGAGTGTGCTACAGGCCCAACACACAAGGCTCACTGTTGGAGAGCAGCTACATGATGACAGACCCACCAAGAATGTTACCCTGACCACCATATGTAATACAGCACCAGAGTTCCCTTATTAAGGAGTGAAATAATTTCCACCAAAGTGGTTGGTGGTGCTGACAGCTCAGATTAATGCTCTCTGTAAAACAGCCAGAATAACAACTGCTCCTGCACGCATCGTGAAAACCAGTACGTTTGGCTGAGGGAAGCCTGCCAGCTCTACAAATTCATGCATATTTGGGTCTGTGAACATCTGCCAGCGCAAATAATTTATGCTGTTCTCTCAGCTAAGGGGCAATGAATCCCCTCTGAAAAGTTTTCTCCAACTTCTACAGTAAGCCTGAGCGTGCCCCGCTCCTCTCCCTCCTTCTTCTTCCTGGTGTGAAGTGGTGCAGACACACGCTCCAACCACAGACCAGGCTCAACGAGGAGCATCCTGAGGCGTGTGGGAAAGTCCCAGGCACCACTTCAGCCGATCAAGAGCCAACTGTTTCCTGTCCCTCTTTGGGCCTCAGGGTTAGAACACGCTGTCAAGGCCATATCCACAACATCCTCAGTGCTGCAGTGTGAATGGAGCCTTGCCTTGGGTGGGATATCTACAGCAGCCCCAGACACAGCAGATATCTGCATGTACGCTCCACTGTTGGGGCCCTGTAGACGTGTTTCTCCACTGGAGCGATGAATATCTTATGATATCGTGGAGGTGGATCAAAACATGAGAGCTCACTGACACTACAGCACTTCCAACAGCTCCGCTGTTGTGTTCCAACACAATGGTATCAGGTGATTAAACATCCGAAGGGAGTCATATTGATATTCAAAACGCCACCACCAACAGATGGCATATTAATCATTAATTGATTCTCTGCCATTTTTCTTTGATCTACAGCACAAAATTCTGGACTAATTTTTCCCCACTATGTGCTGCTCTGTGATGATAGACTATTTATGAGCGTAGATGAAACCTAACATTTCCTCTCAAGTGATAATAATACACTGCTATCCTTTTCCTGTAGTCAACAAACTCAGTTAGACATGAAGACAGCTCATACGCCATTAGATCAACTTACAAAATGAATAACAACCATCAAAATATTTGTGTCATTATACACCTGACAGTTAATTATAGCATATAAAAAGTACCTGGAAGCAAAAAGAAAGTAGTAATTTAATAAATTAACAGTTTGCCCTTTGACTCACACAGTGGAAATGTGTGGGAAGTAAGCCTAGAAAAACCTCAGATCAACTCTGTCAAATGTGTGTATCAGGCGCTCCCCTCCCCTCCTCATTATTCCACTAGTCTTCACCCTGTCTTCCCAGTCCAAACTGGTCTCCTGTTCTCCTCCAGCAGACTGACGGGAGGTCAGCCTCAGGCCAATCCCCGGCAGCCCCAGACGGGAGCTGCTGTCAACAAGCAACATGGATAGTTTGAGCACTGAGGGCACTGCTGTGGCACGTCGAGGTCAGGAAAAATCACTCAGCTTAGAACTGACCAACAGCACAGTTGGAGGAGATGTAGCTGTCATGGTTCAGGCTTCCTAATGAGATACCACTGGTAGATTCCTGCAAATCTAAACCACGTCATCACGTGTCCAGTTGAGAAATGCATTCAGAAAGCAACTATTTTTAATATAAAACATAAGCCTTCTATTTTTACCACAGTATAATGAGATTATTCATTGATTTATTGAATATAAATCCTGATTCTTAAGTTGAATCTTGAGAAAGCTGCATCTTGTTAGCAATGTACCTGAAAGAGCATCATACACTTAAATGCCAGGTGATTAGAGATGCTATTATATAAAAACCAGTGCAATCCAATGTAGCTGTTCTGTAGTTAATTCAACCTTCATAAATATTATAATGTTCAGTTCTGTTGAAAATGCCATAGTGATGTGTTGTTTCAACTTTGTAGTCATTTTGGAGGCTATAGTTTGTGTATTAATTCTAACATCAATCTACCATGAAATAAATGACATCTGAGGAAGACACCAAGAAGCCACAATTATAATGCAGGACTATTTTAAATATACTGAAAAATGTTAGCTAGTCTACTTAATGAAGTGGCAGATGAGTGAGGCTCTCAGCTCTAAAGCTTGTTTCTCAGCCAAGCTTGCCCTCTGCAGGTTACAATATGACAACTTTACCTCCTGATTTTGAATTTATTGTAAAAACAGTTTTATGCTGTTGACTTGTAATTTAAAGGGAGAAGAAAAAGCACTCTTGGGTGTGGCTGTGGCTCAGGAGGTAGAACGGTTTGTCCACTAACCGGAAGGTTTATGGTTTGATCATTGGCTCTTTGGGCAAGATACTGAACCCCAATTCATCCATCGTGTGAGTGTGTGTGACAGTTAAAGCTCTAGAATAAAGTCAGCATGAATGAGGCTCTCTCATTTCTGGTCATCGCTCAAGAAGAAGACTTGACAAAAGGTCAAAGGTCATAAGATGACTAGATTTGCCACAAAATGCTCCCCACACGCTCCAGTATTGCAATGCTTGGGAACAATGCTATATGGGATTCTCAGTCCATTTGAAGGAAGTTACAGCATTGTAAGACTAATCTGCTCCTCAGAAAAAGGTCTCGACATCTGATTCACCCTCTATTTTTTATTTTATTTTATTTTATTTTTATTTTTTGCTCCACCCCACCAATAACATAAAGCACCTCGTCCACATGGTAAAATTTAAAGCATCAGCTGTCCTCTTAGTTATCACAATGTGCAACATTTGGTCTTGTTTAATTAAATCTTGCTATGATTTGTTTTATTATTATTTGTTTAATTATGTTAAAGGTGTTCACACATGTAATACTAATAATGTAATAGTATATTTCTGTATTATTTGACTAAGAAAAAAAGCAATGAATAATCAAGATATTCCATCTCAATCTTGAGAGGTGTCAGAGGTTAAATGACACTTCGGCCCGTCTTTGTGGGTGTTTTCAGAAAAAAAGCTCATCAGGAAATCTAAATTAGCATAGAGACAAATCTACAGCGAAGAGGTGCAATCGTACTCAGACACTGAGGCGTGGATCAAAGCTGTGGGGAGACACAGGGGAATAGCAGATGAAAAGGGTACACATTAAACTGTTTACTAAGGTGACATGAAAAGCTGTTTTAGCTCAGTATTCAGCCTAATGAGGGAGAGAGACAGAGGCTTATCTTTTTTAGATATTCAGAGCTGCCAGTTCACAGCCTTTTACACCCCTGCTCAACATCAAAAGAACATTCAATTTTCTGGCAAGGTAATGTCTAATGTAGTGAAGTCCCTGTAGATTAAATTAATGTTTAACTGTTTCACTGAAGGGCTCATTTACATTTTCCACTAACTAGCCAGGATAACTTTCACACTTCAGTGAGCATTGGACACTGGTTTCCAATCTGAGGGTAAAGATCGCTGTCTCGAGGAGTCATGCGATTAATCTGAGGGGTCGAAAAAAAATTAACAAAGGCTGAATAGAAGGAAATATACACTTTATTAACTTTCCTCTAGTTTTCACTCTGCCTTTGATGGATTACTATCAAACTTTGTGCATTCATGTTCAGTAGAGGTTGAAGCCTGACCACAAAATGCAGCCTAATTTTACTGATGTGACTCTGATTGTAAGCACTTTAGCAATAATAAAGGTTTTTAGAGAGCTGCTGGCATGGCGGTAGACTTTCAGTCTTAAATTAGCTGCTACATACTTTCACTCAGTAAAAGTATCCAGTAATTTACTCTAGAAAACTCTGGGAAAAGCATATACTCTTTAAAAAAGTCAGTCATTGTACATCTAGTGAGGAGACGGCCCACAAACCCGTAAGGTCAGGAACTGCTGCTCCAGGAGATGAAATTCAGTCCCAGTTGATTGTGCATCCATCCATCCCTTATCTGGTATGGATCGCAGGAGCAGCAGAGCTAACCTAGACTTCCCTCTCTTTGCCTACCATCTCCTGTTTCCTCGGGCTGAATACAGAGGCTTCTCCAGACCAGCCAAGATAGATAATCTCTCCAGTATGTTATGGGTTTGCCCTGGACATGCCCAAAACACATCACCTAGAAGGCATAGAGGAGCCATCTCAACTCAGAAGGATTGGAAATACAGAAATCACAGACTCCCTCGCAATAAAAAGCACTGAATGCCAGAGAGAGAAAAAAAACAACTTCATACAATTGTTGGTAATAACTAGATCATATCAAAATGATTATTCTCTGGTTAAAAGAGACAATGTAATTATTACCAAACCAAATGTGCAAAATATTACAGGCCCCAAATTTTCTCAAATCTGCATTTTTTTGTATTTGAATCCCAGTAAAGGAAAATGTAAAATCAGATAGTGGCATTCTGTATATTCTGTGAAATATTATGGAAGTTCTTGATTCCCAGGAAAGACGCTGTTATATTTTACTGAGCATTTTAGGCCAGACTCTCCCCAGCTACACTCTGGTCAGACAAAAATGACTGTACTGTCTGCTGGTGAAGTATTAAGAACCTTCACTTAAGTAGTAATACACCAGTGTAAATATACCGGAGTACAGTACTTGAGTAACTGGGTTACTTTCCAACAATGCACTGGGGTGGGTCATGTTTCACTTGAGAGATGTACTCATCACAGATGTAATAAATCCAGAGTGCAAATTGAGCAAAGGTCCCAACATGTTCTGAAACCCTCACAGTTTCTCAGTCTCCCACTGAATCGAGATCCTGTGCACAAAAGCACTACTATGCCACATTGAAAACAGATGGATCAAATAGTCCTTATCCTTTATTTGGACTGCTCTCTGTTATTGGAAAGAATCTCAGTACGAATTACCAAATCTGGCCGCCTTTCAGGAAAACAAATGGACACAGATGTAGTTTTCCATTTTACAGGCTGTTTATGTCTTGCAAATTCTTTCTCTAGAAGAGCAGGATAGGCTTCTTTCATGTTTTAATGGCTCAGAGTGACCGCAGCCCTTTGTGGCAAATGCTCTGTTCCAATACTAATGACATAAAGTCACACAAGACTCTGGCAGCAGTGTGCTGCTGAGGCTGCCTGCCCATTGTGTAATTAGTCTACCACTAAACCCTAGTCTGGGGAAACATTCACAACCACATTAAACACTGACAGTCTTTCACCTCAGAGAGCCTGAAACAGATGGATACATTCTGGGGGAGTAATAGAGCACAAATGCCTTTCATCAGTCAGTTAAACTGATAACATTTGTTTTCTAATAGTGGGGGGTTCTCTGCCGTCCCTGCAGGAGTTTGTCTTGAGTTTACGGTTTGGAAGACAGAAGAGGATTGGATGACAGTCTTTTTCATTGGCATTACATTTCTACAGTAACTTAATCTTTCTCTGGAGTGACTGTCTAACATGTGATTCTTATAGAAGAAAAATTACTTGGGAGAAAAAAACAAAACAGTCAGCAGTGTTAATAAGTATTCCGCAAACCAGGATTCCTTGTTTTGTACCATCAAAGACTGTGTGGCTTTGTAGTTGTCCTGTGCAATCCTGCCATCTGGTGGCTCTCACGAAACGTTACAGTGAGTCAGACTTGCTTTTGTGGTGGGTGCCTGGCACAACTTCACCTGTGATGAGCTGCTGTGGAGGACTACACATACAAAATGAGTGAATTTTGTAGTTAAATAGATTAGATGTGGATTTAGCCCTGCACCATGTCCACTGAAAACACACTAATGATCTTATCAGTACGAGGGAGAAATGTTTGTTGATTATTGGAACAATATTGGTGAGCCTCTGGAAAGAGCAGGAGTGGTGAAAATTCTGAAATTTCTGTATTATACTGTTAATGTGAAATGGATTTTTCTTTAAATACATCTTTTATATTGAAAAACTTTATTAATTAAGTAACTATAGCAATAAAAATGTAGTCAAGTAAAACTGAAAACAGGTTGCCCTTTCCACAAGAGCAGAGGCTAATTTGCTTTAATACATAAAACACAACCACACATAGATGTTGAAATATTCTGGTAAATTCTGTCTGTGATCATTCCCAAAGGTCAATGAACTTAGGGCATTTTTGATCTCTGATCCAAGTGGTTTCTGCAGACCTTTCTGAAGTGTCTCTTTTGCTTGGCAGAGCAGAGCAGACATGTGAAGGAAAAAACATCACTCAGACTTGAACCTGCCTCATTTGGTGGTGGCCACAGCGCACATATGTCTCTCTCATCTATCAAGTAATGACAGCACTAAGACTGCTTGTCACCTGGGTCAAATGAAAGCACTCACACCAGAGGAAACCTCTCGGTGACCCGGCCTCTAACTGGGAGTGTGATGTGTTAATCACAGCAGTAAATGGAGCCAAAGCAAGAAGCGGGTGCTGAGGTGTCTCCCTGAACGGATCTGCAGAGAAGTCCTGGTTTCATGTCAGTCTTCCTGATGGGCTGTTAAAAGCCATCAGGGTGCTGTGATCTGAGAGCACACTGCAGTGAAAACACATATGGTCCTGGTTGAGGCTGGGGGAAATTGGATTACAGAAATTCTCCTTGAAACGCTCTGGATTGTTCTTGCCCTAACAACTGCAAGCAGCTGACAGATGAAACCACAAATCAGCCTGAAACTAATATTTAGCTTCTCTTTTTCATGTCAAGTAAGTCACAACAGTGGAAAAGAAGCCAGCTGGAGGGGATTGTGCTGAACAGTGGAGAGAGGTGAGAGGAGGAAGGCTCTCTGGCCGTGGGTAGATTATTATATTTCTTACCTCAACAAGATAAAATGATTACAGCATGAAAAAAAATGTTTCAGTGTTCTTATAGCAAGGCTTTATTTGCACATGGGCCCCTGATTATTGTTTTAAGACAGGCTTGAAAGATTGTGGACCTATAAATTGTCCCTCGAGTGGCCAAAAACTGTGTTCTTAGGCCCAAGTGCAGCACATGCTTTCCATCACACAGATGTTATTCCACCACTGGCAGTGAGAGACCTGGGTTTGGAGTGCTCACTTTGTTCAAATCATCAGAGCAGGAAAATCATCTCAACCAATGTGCGAGGAAAAAGACAGGTGTCTATGTTAGCCCACTTTGTTTGAAATTATTTTTTAAGTGGAGCATTAAAAGCTTCACAGAGAACTTTGAACTAAAAGAGCCTTTTAGGTGTTTAAATTGAGACCATCTGTCCAATTCATACTAAGTAAGTCATCAGTTACATTTAATTTCTTCAAGAAAGAAGGAATCTTGGCTGCAGTTGCGAACCGGCAATTAGCTGAAATAAAGCAGAACAGGCCAGGTGTGGCTGACACTCAAACATCCCTGGCTAAACAACCTAGACAGAGACAGAATGATTTAATTAAATACTTGTTAATCTCAGCAGAAGAAAAATATTTTTATAGTAGGTATTTTGATCTGTCATAGGAAAAGCACAGGTGTTGCTGCTAACATTATTGGTAGCTCAACAATAAGTCACGACAATTTTTCTTTATTATTTTTTTTTTTTTTAACAGCAATCTGCTGTATATTTTTAATGCTATTGTACATGTATGCATTTTTTCTTTGGGGAGTCCAAAGACTTGTGGGAATCTAAATGTTTAAGTTCAAATAATTAATTTAGAAGAATTGTTGCAGTTAGTGAGGTTATTTCAGTTATTTAGTGTGTAGACTTCGATTGTTGTGGATGTGCGATGTGGTGTCTACTGTTTGAGTGGCCGAGAGCAGCATTAAAATTTAGAGAGTAATCATTAAAAGACTCAGACTCCTGTAGAAATTAGTCACATCTAGTACATCTTCAGGCTAGAGTAAATATTGAATTCTCCAGCAATTCTGATACCGCGTGGTGCAATGAGCAGGGGAAATGCGACAAAGCTGATATCTTCTTGTAGTTTAAGAGAAACAAGTAACTGAATTCTCAGTACAGAGCTGAAACATGGAGATACACTCACCAGACACTTTATTAGGTACACCCTGCTTGTACTGGGTTGGACCCCCTTTTGCCTTAATTCTTTGTGACATAGATTCAACAAGGTGCTGGAAACATTCCTCAGAGATTTTGGTCCATATTGACATGACAGCATCACACAGTTGCTGCAGATTTGTCAGCTGCACATCCATGATGTGAATCTCCCGTTCCACCACATCCCAAAGGTGCTCCATTGGAGTGAGATCTGGTGACTGTGGAGGCCATTTGAGTACAGTGAACTTACTGTCGTGTTCAAGAAACCAGTTTGAGATGATCTGAGCTTTGTGACATGGTGTGTTATCCTGCTGGAAGCAACCATCAGAAGATTCTACACTGTGGCCATAAAGGGATGGACATGGTCAGCAACAATACTCAGGTAGGCAGTGGTGTTTAAACAATGCTCAGTTGGTACTAAGGGGCCCAAAGTGTGCCAAGAAAATATCCTCCACAGTTACACCACCACCTCCAGCCTGAACCGTTGATACAAGGCAGGATGGATCCATGCTTTCATGTTGTTTATGCAAAATTCTGACCCTACCATCTGATCTGCAGCAGAAATCAAGACTCATCAGACCAGGCAACATCTTTCCAATCTTCTATTGTACAATTTTGGTGAGCCCGTGTGAACTGTAGCATCATTGTCCTGTTCTTAGCTGACAGGAGTGGCACCTGGTGTGGTCTTCTGCTGCTGTAGCCCATCTGTCTCAAGGTTTGACGTGTTGTGTTCAGAGACACTCTTCTGCATACACTGGTTGGAATGACTGTTTATTGAAGTTACTGTTGCCTTACTATCAGCTTGTTGCAGTCTGGCCATTCTCTTCTGACCTCTGACATCAACGAGACATTTTCATCAGACATTTGGCTGATCAGACATTTGCATCAATGAGCAACTCAACAGGTGTGCCTGACAAAGCAGCCAATAAGTGTATATTTTCAGTAATTAACTTAAAGGAGATTACAGTGTAGACAATAAAATAACTTTATAATGACAACCAAACAGGAAAATACTGTAAAGCTTGTGTTATATAACAGATTATGATTTTTTTTTTTTTACAGTAAGAAGCTGTCGTAGGTTACAATAGGCACAAAATACCAGTTAAAAGCTGGCAAATCTAGTTTCAATATTTGAAAACTAGATCCGCCAATACTGTAGTCAAACAGGGGAATTTCTTACAGTATTCCTGCACTCGTTAGACTAACAAATTCCCCACATACAGCATCCAATAAGCCAAGTAATGCCAACCTTACATGAACTAAGCATAATTAACCTTAATCCTGCCAGCTAGGCTATGTGCAGACCCCAGACATACTCACTCCCCCCACTGGTTCGGTTTAACTAGAGCTTTAAAAAAAAAATATCACTGTACAGGGGTTCTGGTGTGGTGTTCACAGTTTTATGCAAGCATTTATTTTAAACCATGTACAAATTTAAAAGAAAGTTACATTTATTCTATTATTTGGACAAGGGGTCAGACTGAGACTAAGGTGCATATTGACTTGTATTTTCCCTACTTGTATTACAGATTTTTTAAACAAAATATGGATATAAATGATTCCCTAAAATGATCTAGATTACATTAATCACAAAGTTGTGAGAAGAAACACTTTGGTTTATGGTTTAATGTTACAGGGAACCCATCACTAGTCCTTGCATGTTAACTGTGATGTTAGGATAAGGGTTAAGATATCAAAACAAAGACATTTTACCTTCCTATTAAATTACTTATTAAAACAACTAATCACATTCATTTTAATTTTTAGAACTTTTCCTCAAGGTGCTACATGAAAACAGTCTTCACTTTGTTCTTTTTTTGAGAAAATTGTTCTCTTGTCTAAATGCACTCATCTTCCATTAAGCATTTTTGATCAATTAAAAAACAAAAAACACACAAAATGCTGACGTTAGAACACTATAACCTGTAATAAAGGACCAACATCTGGAGAATGAAAGTTTTATTAGAAAATGGTGACAGCCTACATGACAAATTTAGCCAGCATCTGAATCAAAATAGGGAACATGAAATCCTTTTCTCTAAAGGAAGGAGGGAAAAAAAAAAAAAAAAAAATAAAAAATGGGAAA
>VUQI01005552.1:14268-33466 GCA_015106735.1 Paratilapia polleni
CTTGTACTGTGCTTCTTAAAAAAAAAAAAAAAAACCCTCCCCAATACACTTTATCCATACTCATTCCAAAAGAAAATAAAAAGGAAATAAAAATGTAAATGTATGCATTCAAGTGGTACTTTTATGGCTTTTTGTACAATACAACCTTTAGTGAAAATATACATCTAGACATAAATTCAAGTACAAATGTACAAAATCTTTAAACTCATACTTTTTTCTTTAATTATAATACACTTTTAATACAGCTCATAAATACAGGTCAACATTCACTGAGTTCCTAAGATTTGCGCTCGGTTGGAGTTTGTGGTGAAGTTCTGCGGCGGAAGGGTGCAGGTGGAGGGAGTGGTTTAAAGTCGCGAGGGCCCTTCAGTCTCGTCGTCGCTGTAACCGCCCTTAAAACAGACCTGGGAAGAAGCAAAAGTGAGGATATGTCACTAACATTAGAAACTTTCATTACTACACCACCTCACGTGTGCAAGATGATGTCAGGCTCGCCTGTAACCTTGACTTAACCACATCAGAGGTGGCATTTCAACAGAGGCAAAAGCGGGTGTTCATCAAAATACATAACTTCAAGCAAGTTAGAAGATGACATACTGCAAGACATGTAATTCAACATGTCCATAATAACCAGAATAACAAGTAGGACTGCTGAACTGCAAACCTGTGCTGTTAAAGCACTGCCTCTCTCTAAAAGATGTGCAATTTTCTTGATGGAGACCCATGATAGATTATGTTGTGTTTGCATCTTTTACTGCAAAGAGATTCCTCATCTTTGACTGATGTTTTTTGTCTTGCATTTTTTAATGCAAGACGGAGCAGAGAACAGTGTTTGCAGTGTCTGCTATGATCCTGACAGCTTTCATTAATAAGATAAGGTGGCCCAGAAATAGCCTGAAAGTCTAATACGGGGTCTAAAAAAAGTAGATTAAAAAAAATCTGCAACTCTGATTAAAACTATGCTTTTTTTATTATCTCTCACATACACTATGAAGACAAAAGTACTGGGGCACCTAGACATTACACCTACAGAATCTGCTTGGCCATGCCTATGCCATGAAGCTCATGGTGCACAGTTTTTGTGCTGATGTTAATGCCAGAGGAGGTTTGGAATTCTGCAGTTACTGAGTCAGCAGAACGTTGGTGACTTTTATGCATTATGTGCTTCAGCACTCTGCGACTCTGCTCTATAACTTTACATGGTCTGATACTTGATGGCTGAGTTGTCGTGGTTTCTAAATGCTTCCACTTTGCAATAATACCGCTTATAGTTGATCATGGAATATCTAGGAGGGAAGAAATTTCACGAGCAGAGTTGTTGCATACTATTACAGTATCACACTCAAATTCAGTGAGCTCTTTAGAATGACCCATTCTTTCACAAATGTTTGTAAAGGCAGACTGCATGGCTAGATGCTTGGTTTTATACACCTGTAGCAATGGGACTGAAAACACCTGAATTCAAAGACTACGAGGTGTGGCCCCATACTTTTGTCCATATATTATGTATATATTGTTACAAAGATGGCCAGAGTTTCACATTTCAAAGTTTCAGACAGTTCTTTTCAACCCAACTCTAAATGATGTTAAAGACAGCAGATATCCCTAAAATTATCATGTCAGGCACCTGCTGTTCAAATGTTTCACTTGAGAGGAGCAGCCAGTCAGAGCAAAGTTGGCTTAAACAGAGGGTGAAGGGAGCTAAAATGGCTTGTTTCAAACAGAGGATGAACTGAGGGTCTGCACCATGGCCAAATACGAGATGGCTGTTTTGAGCTGTGAATCATGCAAAGCTAGTCTAGTAGAGTCCAAGAATGAAAATATGGTGTAGAAAATGAGCTGAAGAGGGTCCCTTTAAGCTGAATCTTGTGAGTGCAATGTAATAAGTGAGTGTGACTCAAAAAACATATTTTAGGCATACTATCAATTTACAACTTGTCTCATTTGGAATTTGAGAGAGTAAGGGATCGCCTATCTTCATATTACAAACAAACTGAAGTTACACGTGAGAAAAAGGCAGGACTTTGAGAGTGAAAATACACAAAAGAATTGAATTCAAGGGAAGTAGAGCACAACATGTCACGTAATAACAAACAGGAGGGAGATGGTGAAAATAGCCTATTAGCTGAGAGGCTCCTGCAACCATCCAGAGTGTTACAAACATTTATCATCACTGAAACACTTTGTATATTACTGCATTAAAATATTAGTGGTTAGGCTTATTGTTAGTATTTCCCCTAAGCACAAACAAGCCTCCCGTAAGAATATGCAAAGGGATTGATGAGGAAGGGTCTTACAGAGAAAGCAGGCCTTATGCAAATGCTCAAATTTCACAGTTTTAGGGATAACCTTTTCACATGCTGAGTTTGGACAAGGCCTGGAAAAAAAGAAAGAAGGAAAGTAGGAAGAAAGGAAGTACCTCAGCCCCCACCCCCTCTGACTGTTGCCGGAGCACTAGCACTTGCCTCTCTTCTGAACAAGCGGTAGAAGAAGCCTCTCTTCGGGGGAGGGTTAGGCCGGTTCATGTCCAGGTCTGGGCACAGTGTCCCGTCTGTCTCGTAAACGTTGATTTCTTTGAAGCACTCCATCTCAATCATCTACACAGAAAGAGAGATTGAGTTATCAAACCTCATACAGGCTTCTGGAAATTAGCTCCAAGCTAAATCTGCTGCAAGGCATCTCTTCTCTTATGAGACCAAGGTTTTTGAAAAAGGTCCCCGACAAATAAACAATAAACCTTCAGGAGTGGCTGTCATTTATTTACATCACAATGCTCACCATCTATGTTAGACATGTAGGATGCAGCTGAAGACCTAAACATATACACATGCACTAACTTGACATGCAATCTACATTTATAACCACTGTCTTCTATATTACTCTTGAAGCAAAGTACACATCATTTATGCAGGTATTACTATGTGCTGTGAGTCTAAACAATGACATCATCTCAGTAGCCTGAGCTTGCAGTACCTCATTCTGCCACGGGATGGAGACACTGCCTGTGACAAACTTGTGATAGAAGTCGTCATCTGTGGGGTCAAGGTTCACACCTTTGACAGTGGAGAACTGCTCAATGTCCAGGACGTCTTTACAGTACACAGCTCGAGGCTAACAGAGAAAAGGTGTGGGGGGAGGGCAGAATAAAAACAGTTAAATGAGAAGGAAAGAGTTGGAATAACTCAACACTGTTTGAATGATAGGGGAAATACTAAACCAGAAATACTTGAAATCAGATGGATATTGGAATAACATGCAACTCTTCACACACTGAAGATTTCCACAGTGCTCTGTTTTTCCTCAGTGCAGCCCTACTCGTGTATAAGCCAAAATAGAACCATAGATAATACTATCTACTTTCAAGTATTGATTTAACCTCTAAGGTCCGTGCTCTCCCTCACTCACTCCATTTATGACCCTAAAAATGCAATGACTCTCACCCTTTTTTTTTTTTTTTTATCCCAGTCAGAGAAAATATAGAAACCCAACACAAAATAACAGTGCTACAATGTTTCTGATTAAACAAAATTTATCTGGGAACATCATTCCCATTAAAAAAGGGCAGCTAACATGACGACAGTGAAATTACAAACCCACTCCTCACCATGATAACAAGCCATTTATATGTGTTTGTTTACTGTGACAGTGGCATTTCCTGTATGCCGATCTGCAGAGTTTTTCAAGCGGTGAAATGTGCCTATGTGCACTGTGAGTGTGCGAGTTTGTGAGGCTCTTACATCTGGAATGAAGGGAGGGTCCAGCATGTTGGCCTCCAGCCTTTTGAAGTTTATGTTTCTGAAGATGGGGTGCTGTTTGACCTCTATGGCCCCGCCACCCTGACAACCCAGTCTCTCCTTGGGGTCCTTGGCCAGGAGCTAAGACCCAGCAGGAGAAGAGAAAAAAGGAAAATAGATATAAACACTGCAACACTCAAAAATGATCTACATTTAGCTCAATTGACTGAGGCAGATAATTTATTGCTTGATACATTTCTCACAAGTGAGAACATAAAATAAAACCTCCATTTAATACTGTTTCTCCATTAATAAATCACACACAAAGAAGGGGAGGAGGTTTCCTGTGATGTTGGGTAAATCCTGACAGTTTTATGACTAATCCCCATAGTTCAGTGTATACAAAACACACATAGCTAAGTTTGCATGTAATCCTCTTGACTGTTCGTATCTGACCCTACATAATCTAATAAAGATTACACATCCATACACTCAAAGGTTAATGCAGCTCTATTATGGATAGAATTAGAGAGTGTCACTGTGAGGACTTCTGGGTAATATTACCAACACACCACCTACAGCACAGCAGGCTGATGGTGTGCTGTTTAGTGGTTTAGCTACTAGCAGACACTCTCACTGGCCCTGTTGCCAACCTGATACTGATCGCTTTCACAACCAACAAACTGATGGCGTCTCACTTTTCACCACATCTTACACTCTCTCTAGTTGCCTTTCGTTTCTCTCCTTGTGCAACTCTTGCCCAATTTACACCAGGATTTAAAGCAGATTTTCACTCTCGCTTTTTGCTCTTGACAACTCACAGCACTTGTCTATTTTGGGATGTGGTAATAGCCATCTCTTTGGCACAGCAGATATGGTTCCCCCCTCCTTTGCTGCATTCTCTCCCCTCTTCCTTATTATCTTTCTCCCATTTCTTGCTGAACCCTTTCGTCTCCCTGCTCCCTGGACTCCTCCTCTCCCTGGGGAGTCTTTAAATCTGCTGAACCCTGGGTCAGAATGTTCCACAGCGTCGTACAAAAAAATTTTTAAAAAAAGGCCCTGTGCTGCTCATAAGCAGAGCAGCTCAGTGGCTCCCTCATGGAGATTGTGTCAGACAGAGAAGGGGGAAAAGAGATAAGCTGAAAGAAACAACTCATCTCCTTAAACAAACTGAGACGCTGGGTGAAATGACCATGTATCATGTGAATCGGTTAAACAAAGCTTTTTGTTTTGGTTTTACACCGAATTCCAGCCACTGGAACTGAACATGCCCACCCAAGCCAGTGATGTGATTCCACCAGACGCAACTCCTCTGAAAGTCTATTTTTGACAGAAGCCACGTCAAGCTGCACAGAGCAGACGCAAATGGCAGGGAATCAGACGTAGAAACATCATATAGCACACATGGGCAACATATTGCCCGAGGGCTGACCATCTTAATCTGGCCAGCAATGTCATAAAAGGAAAACAAATCAACATCCAAAAAAAATTTCAATGACACAGTAGCTCATCTGGCTCACAATCCATCACAATTCACAAGTTATTGCCCGTAAAACAACATATGCGACCTTGACCTTGAGCACAATTTAGGTGAAGATCCATTAGGTGATCATTGTGTGTACGTTTGATTCTGATCAATACTGTAGGAGGAGTGGCAATTCTTATGAATTGTTGATGGACAGACGACAAACACTTAGCATGGGATAAACTCATCAGTCCTTTGGCCAAATGAGTTAAAAGTTTAATAAGAGGCAGAAGATGCTAAGGAATCTAGAGGCGAATGACTGCTAATAAACTCAATTCCAATGCAATGTGTTTCATCAGTGCAAAAATGGATATATTTAGGATGATTTTATTAATGTCATTAATATTTCCATTGTAACCTGTAATCATAATGCCACCTCGTAATCCAATGTGGCACTTTGCTTTACTTTAATTCAGTGTGGCCCTTCTCGGAAGAAAGAAAAAAAAAAACACCCCTGGCATAAAGTAAATTTTTAAAATAAAAGATGCTGTGGACAATAAATACTCCTCTTCTGACATTCTCCCATTTTGAAGCCAAATAAAGGATGGAACAAGTTCTCAGACGTGCGCACAAGGTCAAATTTACAAATTTACTGATTCACACCTACTCTTTACATCATCTTTGCTTCCAGCATCAACAGCTACAGCAGCTCTTAAAAAGAAAAACTGATAAACCCTCCACCTGCTCAGTCCCAGCTTGTCAAAGTGTCCTTGGGCAAGACACTGAACCCCACATTACCCCCAAGGATGCTGGGTTCTCATGCCACCCTCATATATCCTGCTGGAGGTCATTTTCTACAGCTCTGGCAGTGCTCCTCATGTTCCTCCGTGCACAAAAGAGCAGACGCGGAGGAGATACCAGGAAACTGGTGAGACTGTAATGGGAGGCACCGCAAACCTTCTTGTGATGGCACATATATGGACACTTTCCTTGCCAAATCCACGAGGAGCTGGACTACCTGTGCAACGTAAATGGGCTGCAGGTATAGTCTCATGATACCAGTAGTGACAAGGACACTAGCAAAAAGCAAAACTAGAGAAAACTCAGTCAGGAGGGATAAGAAGTGAGCAATCGTCTGCAAACCATTCCCTTTTTGGGGGTTGTTTTGTTGTTTGCCTTTCTAGTGCACCTGTTGTGACTTTCATTTGCACCAAAGCAGGTGAAAATGATTCACAATGATTTAATGCTTCCTAACTGGATAGATTGATGCCTTGAAAGTTAAGTGACTTGTGTCATACTGTGATGATCGAGTGTTTCCTTAATTTTTTTGAGCAGTGCAGTTTCCTATTTCAGTGTAAACAGTGTAGCTTTTAGCGTCATGTTCATTCTAAAATAAAATAAATAAAAATAACTCCTTAATGATCTTAAAGAAATTCAGATTACCAAGAATTTGTAGTAAAAAACAACCTTATTGTAAAATTCAGCAAATCCTTTTCACTTTAAACAAACTAGAAGCTAGTAAATTTGCAAAGTAGGAAAGAAATTATGCTACTCCAAAACAATATTACGATTATGACGAACATAAAAGGTGCATCCGTTATAAGAAATCACTGCTATACATGATAATATAGACATTTACTGTAGTACCACAAACCTGTTTATGTAATTTATCAAACCTGAACTTGATAAATGTTTCATACATATAGTCACCTGAAATCCTCACCAAGTGATGTTGACAATATTTTTTCTGTGTATGGATCCCATTATCTCATCGCTCCCACCACATCACTTTTTGTCCTCATTTGCAGCTGCTTCCCTCCCCTCAACCATTCACGTAATCTCAAAACTGTCACTGACATTTCTTCATCCTCACCTGTCTGCAGATGTCTTTCGCCTCCTCAGAGAACTTATCAGAATATTCTTCCTGGTCCTCCCGCACTCGTCTGTCCACTTCCTCACGCTTGACACGTTCCTTGCGCTTGCGGAAGGGCGACTGGCCCTGGATCATCTCAAAGATCAGACAGCCCAGCCCCCACCAGTCCGGACTGAAGGTGTAGCTCTCGTTCTGGATCACCTCGGGAGCTGAAGTGGGGAGGAAAAATGAGGGGTGAGGAAAACTTATAGAGGGTTTAAAATCTGAATTTATGTCGGTCTTACACCAAGTGCCTTTTCAAGGGATTTCAATGTTGTAGACAAATGTCCCTACGCACATCATGTTTTATTGATAGTTTCACAAAACTGAAAGTTGTGGTGTACTCCCATCATCTCAATCATTTGGTCTAAGGTGGCCATAAAACTCAGTTAGAGCTGTCAGTCAATCTTTTTCTAAAGTTGATTTTCCAATAAAGTAAAAAAGTTTAATATTATTAAGTTTTTTCTGTCTTGACTTGTCCATGGCTGAAAACTCTGATTTATGGCACATTCAGTTAATTTCAGTTCTATTTATATAGTATCAGTTCACAACAACAGTCACCTCAAGGTACTTTGACACATTGTTTTTAGATGTGAGAAGGTGCTAGACTCTGGTCTTTTACGTCTTGTCAAACTCTTCTAGTGTATGCTAGGCATAAGGAGAAGTGAGATGGTTACTGACAATTATACAAGGAAAGCTGAGATGTGGACAGAGAAGTTAAAGGAACAGTGCAATGAGTTTGGCAAATCGGGAGGAAAGGCTTGAGAAAAAAGGAAGAAGAAGATATTCGAGGGCGGATTTAAAAAAAAAAAAAAGGAGCAGTTCTTACCCATGTATCCAACAGTGCCCACTCTCCCACGTATCGTCTCCCCTTCAGGGATCTGCACAGCAAGGCCCAGGTCTGAAATTCGGATGTGTCCTAAACAAGACCCACAGATAAATCACAAAACTGAGAGAATGTTGAATATATGTTTAAATTTAAATGCCTGCTTCTTTGAATAATTTGCAAAGTTATAACTTACATAACTAAGTTATAACTTTTATTTAACCAAAGTACGAGAGAAGGAGAATGCGGGGAAAAAGAATTGTGCTAAAAATGAGCACATTCCTCAATTTCAAGATAAGCCCATTTTAGAGAATAAATGATCCGAGTGTGAGTCAGAGGAGAGAGCGTGATGTGAGAAACTTGAAGAGATGACTTTTCAGCCCCAAAAGCCAAAAGATGGAAAGGCTTTCTGCTGCTGTGCTTGAACATTATGAACAGGACAAGTTACATCGTGAGCTATAAGTTACATAAAAAAACATAAGCGACAAAAAAAATAATAAAAAATAAGGCCCTGGCACACATACTATTAGTCCACTTGAAGTGAATTGAACAAAAAAGTGACAAAGTGAAAAAAGAAGTGGGACATACCACGGTCATCCAGAAGGATGTTTTCAGGTTTCAGATCCCTGTAAAGAAAAAAAACATTACATAGTAGAGATTAATTTTGATATGTGCTAGTTTTAAAATAGAACTCATTTGAGGAGAAGGACATAACAATAAAATCCTGGATAAATACTTGTATTATTTATGAACTTGGCATTCTGTTTTCTTTTATTGCCTGTGTGCTTTTTCTTCTTTAGCTACTGCAGTATTTCATGTGAATTAATCTGTACGCACATCTTTATTTGCTTTATTTATTATCATGCATTGTATTGCATTGACTTGCAATGTCCTGGCTGAGGTTTTAGCACTGTAACTTAAGCCTTTTTTAATTAAGTCCATCTCTTTCCATTTTTAATTAACACACCAGGATGTTGTTGTACTTTATTGTAATCAAATCTAGCGGACTCAACTACTGCCAACTGAAACCACAATGCCAACTGTGAAGTTTACTGTAACACACACTGAGATCAAGAAGCATGGTGCGTTGTTATAACTACATGGGCTATGTGCATGTGGGTTTTTTAAGAACATCAGTGTTTATGTTACCATTACTCTCAGGCCCCATTGAGTTTGACATGTGAATTACACCTCACTGGAAACACTACACCATTAATCCAGTCACACTTCATCATTCAAGATTTCCTGCTGCACTCTTCCCACTGTTACACTCCAGTGGAATAACTTTCTTCATAACACCAGAGCTGGAAAAAATGGTTGGAAACTGAACTAGATTATGGTTTGTTTCAGACTTCTTGAGCACTGAAATTTGCCAGTTAGGTCTTTATCTTAAAGTATCCTTATTGTACTAATTTACAGGCTCAAATTTTTTCAAAATGCACATTATTATTCTCTTACTGTGCATCACTGCAGTGCCTCTTATCACCCCATGTCTGAAATGCTCCATTATAGCTCCTGTTTCTTTAAGGTCAGACTGGACTCCCAAAAAGCCCAGTCTACTATAGTTATATAGTTACTATATATATAGTTAGTATAATTTCACGATTTTAATGGTGAACATCTGCAGATTGAAAAATGGCTTGAAAATGGCTGGTCCACATCAGTCTGTATGAGCTTCTGTTACCATACCATGCTCATTCCCTTGTCCGATTACAAAAACAGAAAAGCACATCAGTGAGAATGACTTTATTGGGAATTCTGCTGTTTTAAAATACAATTTATAGAAGTACACAGAGTGGGAGAGAATAAACGAATGGTAAGATTAGTCACATTAGCATTAGCCACACACTAATGAATCTCCAAATATATACCATGTTTGGAGACAATATATTTCCTATGTCTTCATTTCCTCAGAGGCTAGGAGTGCATGAAGACGCTTGTGTTTCAGGCTCTTGCAGCCTGAAAGAGAACATTTGGTGTGCTGTGCTTGTAGCTCAGATATTTCACAGTTAAGAGTTATCAAAGCCAGCTCTAGCAAGGAAATAATGGCAAGCTGAAAGGCAATTGGCTGCATCTGCATTTAGCTGAGGCAGCTGTTCATTCTTTGTTTAAGGGCATTCCAAAGTAGATTCTAGGCAGGAATTACGCCAGAGTGACGTAGATAACGGAAGAAAAGTTTGGACTACAAACAAGGCTTTCAGACAGTTCAAAAGAAGTGTTTTCTAAGTCTTGCATGAATAACTACATTTCATGCAAGACCACTATAGGCAAAAAAGGATCGTTATTCCATCTGCAGTAATTTATATTTGGCAGTATGGCTCTGCTCTGGGACCTCCTCGCCTTCCCATACACATACATGGAAAGCCAGAGGGTGGAGGACAGTCAGCCAAAGTCAAACATGGAAACATGGCGTGAAAGGTGGAGCTGGGTTGCAAAGCGGCTTGCGGATACACAGCAACTGAGGGCTAAAGCAATTTAAATAGCATACCTTATATGAGATTTACCAATTAGGTTTGTACAAGGGTCTCAACTGAGCCACCAGCTGATGTGGGCTGACACTGAGATCAGGTGATCTACTGGGATCTGCTGAGCTTGACTTTATGATCTGCCAGAACTAACACTATGTTGGGCATGGACTTTAGGCCTTTGTAACTTTCCAAACTTTTTACAAGCACTTTAAAGTAGCATCCTAACAATTTACTATTACACTTCCATAAAGTTGGCAGAATAGCAAAGTTTAAGCCAAGATATCCTGTAGTGTGAATCAAGATCTAAAAATGATAGATCCCAAATTTCCCATGAAGCAAAAGGGTATCATAACTCATTAGACTTTCCTTATCTAGTCAAAACCATTGCCTTTCGAACTCCACATCCAGTCTGTCAGACAGACATTGTGTTATGTGTAACCCTGATGACATCACCATGAGAACATTGTTTCTGAGTTTAGAAAGTTCCTTTCAGAACCACAAAAGACATAGTCTAACTTTTTTACTGGTTCACATGAGAGTAAGCCAGTTGTAAGCAAATTCTCTTGTACGACAGCATGCTTACATAATGTGGTTTTAGGACTTTAAACCTCACAATCTAGTCCACAGAGACACAGATCCTTAAAATATCCAAGAAAGATTCCCAGCGTCTAAGCTTAATGCAGTAATTGCAACTAGTATGATGTGAAATCCATCCATCCATCGGGAGCCTATCCCAGGTGTCATAGAGCAAGAGCCACGGTACACCCTGAACAGGTCGCACTCACATTCACACCTACGGGTAATTTAGAATCACCAGTTAAGCTAACGAGTATGTCTCTGGACTGTGGGAGGAAGCCATGGTACCCGGAGAAAGCCGAAGCAGTGACAGGGAGAACATGCAAACTCCACACAGAAAGGCGCCAGCCAGCTGGTGGATTCGAACCCAGAACCTTCTTGCTGTGAGGTTACAGTGCTAACCAACGTGTTGCCCATGATATGAAATTATTGTCTGATTTACTGTCTGCACCTGCCTCAAACTTTTTTCTGATCCCCATGTAAGCTTACCTGTAGACTATCCTCTCACGGTGCAGGTCCTCAAGGCCACAGCAGATCTCAGCAGCGTAGAAGATGGCCCTTTGCTCGTCAAAGCCTGAATTTCCCATGTTGTAAATGTGAAACTTTAAGTCACCGCCATTCATTATGGTCAGCACCAGGCACAGCGCATCCTTGGTCTCATAGGCATATGCTAGACTAACCTGGAAGACGGAAGCAAATTTAGGGGAGAGACAATAAGGGGGGTTAGGGACCAGGTAAGGAGAAAGAAGAAGGTGTGGAAGAGGGCATGAAAAGAAAAGCAGTGTGGAGGAGGAAGAGGGAAGAGAGGTGGTAAGAGACAGAGTGACTAGAAGACCATAATTGCTTCATTTGGTTTGTTTAATGTCCCAAATAATCATCCATTATCCAGGATGGAATGTCAAGAATGTACACAAAGAGAAACAAGGAGATATATCACAGATACAGAAAATCATCCTCTCTCTAATCCCACCATCCATCTCTTTTCTCCCCTCATTCCCACTAGCCTCCCCTCTTCTCTACATTCCCCCCCGTGGGTCAGTGACACACAGGGTACAGTGTGTGCACATGCTGTTGTGTACAAGCAGGATGTTGCTGCCATCAGGAGGAATTCCATCTGCTGGAGTATGTAGTCAGAAACAAACCACACAAGGAGATGGGAAATATTCTCATGGGCTAAGTGAACACACACACACACACACACACATATATACAAACTGTACCTAAACAAACACACAAATATGCACTGCAAGCCAAAGTAAATAATCTTTCATTTGTGCTTCCAAAATCTTGTTTATCCGCTGGCAAAATAAATCTATTCATTTTGGCACCACAAAACAATGCCTCTTAGTTTGGTTAGTGATTCATTAAAATGTATGAATCACTATGAGAAGATATCCAAAAAGTCTCCCAAAAATCCAAGAAGCTCAACATGTTTCAAATGTGTAATCAAAATGTTCAGTAATCACTACTCTATTGCTTACCTATTTTTTCTCCCCATCCCCTTAAAGCCCCTATTTTACTTAGTAGTATTTCTTGTAGTAGCGTGATTTATTCTATGCTTTCTCTTTCATTTTATTGTTAAAAAGAGGAATGCAATGAAAGAATGGGCAATGCTGGAAAACATTTAAAAACTCTATTCCAAAAAATACAAATAAAAAATGTCCACAAATGGCTGGCATTTATATTAATACAATAAAACAACAGAAATAAAGAGAGAAATGAACTTCATCTCAGAGGGTGGGAGCATCATAACACCTGCTTTGTCCCCCTCTGCTGTTTAATTTTTGCAAAAATCGAAATACACTGATAATTCAAATATTTAAATCAGCTTAAAAGTCTTTGTATTTGTATGCTGTTCTTCTGTGTAAAAGCATTAAATGATCAGCCTGACTTATTTGCAGGGGGAAAAGTATATACATTATCTAATAATTTTAACATATTGGCACTAGTATCAAAAAATTACAATATGATATGATGTGAGTCAAATCTGCATCAGAGCAAGGCAAGCCTCATCCTCACCTGCTGGAGATTTTAAAGCAGGGTCACTCTGCTCCGTGTCTCACACCCACACACAAAGAATATGTGGATGGGTTATTGGTTAAAACATACAGCAAGCTAACAGTATGCATTGACTAATAGTATGCACTGATCACAAAAAGGTAAAGAAGAATGGTGAGAGAGAGAAATGAGGGGTTTGAGAGAGCACTTGACTCTTCTCCTTGCTACTGCTGTTTGGTCAGTGTTGCTAGGCAACAGAGCTGCTCTCGTAGGTAGAGAGGCACATGAAGAGTCATCAGTTCTGCCTGCAGCACCGCGAACAAGTGCACACACACACACACACACACATAGAATCATGTGCCAATCCCAGGTGACAAGAGCTGCAAGTCTGAGGTTCTGTAACAAGCCCACTCCAGCCTCTGTGTGTGTGTGTGTGTGTGTGTGTGTGTGTGTGTGTGTGTGTGTGTGTGTGTGTGTGTGTATACATGCATGCCCATACACATGCTTCTGCCATGACTCACTCAAACAAGGACACGCAACATAGCTCACGCTGCAACACAAACCAACTAATCCAACATGTAGTACAACTCAAACCACAGCCATTACATTACAAACGGAGAACATGGATAGGCTTTGAGGCTCTGCTGCAGCACAGTCCAGGTTACTGTACTACAGATAAACATCAGTTATGTCACAGTCACACAGTGTTTTTCTGTATGCGCACATATACAAAGTACACACTGCACACAGACCAGACATTTACATGAGTATTAGCCGCTCCTCGCCATGTTCCAAGAATGTTAAATGAGCACTTGCTGTAATTTTGTTGTCTTTGGAACAATCTTTTTTTTTAAAAAAAAGAAACAACACTAAACCAAAGCTAAGCTTTCTTTTCCGGTCTGAGCACCTGAGATGTGTTTGTGCATACAGTTGGGGGAAATGAAAAGAGAAGCACACATCCCCAGTTTTCCAATGACATTTGAGTCTTGATGTGAACACGCAGTAGTTAAGCTGAATAAAAATTCAAGCCTTTCAAGTTTTATATTCATGACATGTTGAAAGGGAAATAGAGAAAAATCAGAGAGCGATACAACAGGAAGAGTTGTACTGCTACACAGGTATGCACAGTCAGAGAGAAAAGGAGCGAAGAGAGCTCGGCTCATTTCTAGAATTATTTCACAAAACTATCAGTTAACAAAGTCCTACTTTTAATATGTAAATGAGCCATAAACATTGTTGATATCTCCTTAAGCTGCAGATTTCTCCTTCAGTGCTTTGGTGCAGCACTGAATAAAATTAAAAGAAAAACAAATTAAAGGGAAAATATGAACCCTTAACATCTACAGGGAGGGAATCTGGTAGCCTCATAGTGAAGGGTGCTGCAAAACAATACACAGTTATTGCCATTATCCAATGAAAAAACATTTTTATCCTGATGGGATTGTTCTCTTCACCTCATCCATAGTTTACTAAATGGTTTAATCAATATAAAAATATTCAAGTCATATGTTATAGCCTTCACAGTCATTAGATCTCAACTTAACCGAAACCCAATCTGAGATTTTGGAACCAAATGTTAGACAGCACCCACCAAATCACCCAGTGAGGAAGAATCTTAGAAGAATTGTCTTCCATCCTTCCAGCAGACTTCTAGAGACTTGGAGAATCAATGCAAAGATACACTGAAGCTGTTCTGTTAACATGTGGCAGTCCAATCCCTTACTACAATATTTTATGTTGGTTTTTCCTTTAATTTGTCACCTGTCTGTAGGTGACTCCCTAAAAAGGTTTCCAAAGCAGTGCTAGCCAAAAACCACTGCTTACTCATGCCTATGGTTCAATTTATAGAAATCCTCCATAGGAAAATCAGCCAAGAGCAACGCCATCACTAAGAGCCGGAGGCACAGTGGCAGGCTAATGATTTTTCTTTTCCTTGGGCTGGCACGCATGCTCAGAGGAAGGATACTGAACTACTTCATCCTATAAGCAGCTGCTCTGTTAAAATGTCACTTGTGCCTGCAACTCAGAAAACATGGGTTCTCTTTTCTTATTGCCTTTGTTCCAAGTTTAGTTTGGTTTGACAACCAGGAAGAACAATTTTGATACCATTTCCTGATGAAGGTGGCACCAAAACTACTGTGTAAATTGTTCCTCAGATTGGTGCTTCCTCAGAATTTTCAGTTCCTTAAATTTCATGTTTGGGTTAACACTGTAACGCGAAGCTCTTACTTGATGACGGATTTGTTTTGGTGAAATGAATTCCAGTCACATATGGTAGGGATGTTTGAGAAACTTTGAGTCTCTGTGACATAATGCTGAGCTGTCATGGAGTGACAATCTTAAAGTAGACCATCATAGAATTCAGGAAAAAATGGTTTTAACACCTCTTCCCCAAGAAGACAAAAAATGTGCATTCAAAAAAACACAGTAACAAAACAGATTTCAGTCAAATTTAATAATGCATTGACAGATGATTGAAGGCTAACAGTATGCTCCAAATAAAATCAAATCTGGCATGTTTGCAATATAGCAGGTTTGTTATGAAAATAACCATGTTGGCTTTGATTGGTGCAGTGCAATCAGCAAGCCCAGCTGAACTTATTAACATGTTTGCATATCCTCACTAAATGCCCTGCGGAATGCTCTCACCTACCACTGGTCAACAATATCATGTGACTTTTTCCCTGTTTGTAGTTTTATCTCATCATGTCTTTTTCCACTGTGGCTCACAACCTCACTAAACAAACAGAACTCGAGTCGCAGCGTCTGTCTTTAAAAGCTGATCGACAGCCTTTGCAAACATGCCATTCAATTTCATTTGCAGGATCCTGGAGCCAACAATGCTCTCACATACATGCATGCACAATCACACACAGACAAAACAAGTACAATTCAGTGCAAAGGTTGAATAAGAAAAAGGTAGTACTTACTACAAAACTACTGTTAACTTTTTCTAAAATGCGTTTTTCGTTTAGTGCCATTGCTTCACCTTTTCTTTTCTTCACTCGCTTCTTTTCCAGCTTTTTACAGGCGTACATCTTACCGGTGGCACGTACTTGGCAGGCACAAACCTGGAAAACAAGCAGTGAAAAAACGTGATCACACACACACGCACATTAAAAATGAAACACACACACTTAAAATATAACTAATGGAAGTTAATATGTCACACTGCAGATTTCCCCACCCAGCATCACTGGAGTGGGAACAAACACTGGTGCATTAGCTGACTATTAAAGGTTACTTGTAGCCAGTTAACTCACTTTAAAGTTATGGTTAACTCACTTTACCCATAACTTTAATAACTACAACTCCACCTTATACAGCATTATCCATACTTTATTTCTTCATCTTACCTCGCCAAATCCACCTTTTCCTAGTACTCTATAATGTCTGAAGGTATTTTTGGTTACTGGTTGCCTGCAGAGGTGCAAAGAAGGGTAAGAAAGAGATATAGACAGAGAGACAAAATATAGAGGAGACATTAAATAGCAGTTTATTTCATTTTCACAGACCATGTGATGTTGCAGACAGAGTAATGGTCTAATACATTATTAATCCACCCTGATGACTGCTGTTTCCACTCTGCTCTGGTTTCCAAGCCATTATGCAAACCATCATCAATTATTAACCACTCACACAGAATCACTGATTGGCAGCACCATCTTTGTGTTTTAGTGCAAAAACTGCTCCTGCTATTACACTTTAGTGTTTCTTTTTTCTTATTGAATATTTCTTTTCTTTTTTTCAATTTTATAAACAATTAAAGACAGTAATTGTTTAGCCTCAGCAGACACTAACCTGAACATGTGTGTGCATGATCACGTGTGTGTGTGAGGTTTTCTGTTTTTTTTTTTTAACATAAGAAAACAGAACAGTTTGCATGTTTGCTTTTCCAAGTGTGTAATCTGCTGTGACTACCCACCTCTCCAACCATTTCCACTGCAGGAAGCGAGAGAAGTACATGGACTCCTGGTAGGAGGAAAATGGAGCTCCACTCAGATAATCACGAACTATTCTGGAAGGAGGGAGGGAGAGAGGGAGAAGGGGGAGTGGTGGTCATTTTAATAACATAATAAAGGAGAACCCAGGGGAAAAAAACAAAAAACAAAACTGTGTTTAATATTGCTTGTTTCCAACTAAATGCCTCCTTTTTTAACCTTGGCAGTGACTACAAACAGACACATCCTTTAACTGACTACCCACTGTGCTTTATGTATATGTGCACATTTGTATATATCTGAGTTTTTGCGTGTGTTGGCCATTGCCGGCTGTGTTAGGGTTCAAAGGTCACTCTCAGTGGAAAGATGGAAAATGGTGAATGTCGATATGCTGCTATGAAAAATGCTTTGAACTGAGAAGTTCCACTCAGTTTAACCAGGAAACAGTTGACTTGGGGAAACCGGTTTTTACAGAGTCGGAGGTTGAGTGGAACATCTAATCTCATCTTACCTGCCACGTGAATGTGGCTGTAAGTCAGGAAACACACAGAAACACACAAAAAAAACAAGGCTGCACTTTTCTTAAATTCTTGGCCCTAGCCAAAAGAAGGAAGTAACTAACACCCAACAAAAATATAGCTCTCTGTGGGGTCACGAAGGGCGACAGTCTCACCGTCTCCTAGCCTTACATAAACTGTCACTCCACCAGGAATTGTTAGGACATGGCTCTTTGACATGAGTGTATCAGCCTCATATATCAGTGTCTGTTTTCGCTGGTGTCACCACAGATGCCATTTGACTTAAACACCATATTCTCTTGACAATACAACGGTGAGCTAAACAGTACTGATGTGTTATGGTTACTTTAAGGCTGAAATATCCACTGTGCTTGCTTTCAGTGTTGGCAGATGACATATTTAAACCATAGGCAGTACAAAAGATGGGCATAGCCAGCGTGACGTCACCCACTGGCTTTGAAGCCTGCATTTTGAAGCTTCAATTTTGGCTGCTACCATGTTATGAATCAAAGGGTGGAGTGCTAATCTATCAGCTAATGCTAGCACACTTAGAAGGCTGCATTCCTAAATTATAGGGCCACAACATACAGACACACATATTGGCTAGTTAATGCTAAGTAACAAACTAATGAAATACTAGAATTTCACTCACCAAAACTAAAGCACAAACGTCTTGGGTGGTATGTACCACACAGCAAGGCATAATATTAGTCAGATAATCCATTAAAAATGTTCCCAAAGGCACCAACAGCGCACACGCACATACACAGAGTGAAGAGGTCCACTTTAATGACTCTAAGATTTTAAGTTGGGCATTTTAACATAGGAGTCAAGGGGATTGACTCCCTTTTCAAGTCAGCTTCAAGTGGCACTTAAAGGAACTGCAGGTTTTACCACTTCCTTGCTTAAATTTTAGGCTCCGGAAGTTGCCCCTTGATTTAAAGCAAGTGGCAATCTTTACGGCTTTAAATAAAAAATAAATAAATAAAAAACATGGAAAATGGCAATACTGCAATTCCTGGAGCGGCCACTTGAGGCCATGAGTCAGTCCCCACAGACCTCAATGTTAAAATGCCCAAATTAATAGCATTATAGCCCGGTACAAAAACGGTTTTGGTCTCTATGGGTAGCTTCCTCCTTTATAACAACTATACAGTGGGTGAATTTTTTTCTAACTCATCACTTTGCATATTGGTATATATATTGGTATGATATATCCCACTGATCGAGGAAAACAAGAACAACCCCAGGTTTCTTTTCAGCACTGTAGCCAGGCTGACAAAGAGTCAGAGCTCTGTTGAGCCAAACATTCCTTTAACTCTGACTAGTAATGACTTCATGGATTTCTTCACAAATAAAATTTTAACCATTAGAGAAAAAATTATTCACAGCCGTCCCACAGACGTATTGTTATCTACGGCAATTTTCACAAATATTGATTCTTATTTAGACTCTCTCTCCGATTGATCTTTCTGAGTTGACTTCAATAATTATTTCCTCTAAACCATCAACATGTCTATTGGACCCCATCCCTACAAGACTGCTCAAAGAAGTCCTACCATTAATTAATGCTTCAATCTTAAATATACTCAATCTATCTTTATTACCGGGCTACGTACCACAGGCCTTTAAGACAGCAGTAATTAAACCATTACTTAAAAAGCCTTCTCTTGACCCAGCTGTCTTAGCTAATTATAGGCCGATCTCTAACCTTCCTTTTATTTCTAAAATTCTTGAAAGAGTAGTTGCAAAACAGCTGA
>VUQI01005554.1:7591-20779 GCA_015106735.1 Paratilapia polleni
CTCAAAAAAAAAAAAAAAAAAATCAAAACTTTGTTGAGTAGCAGTTTTGATCGATTCATTCTGTTCCCTGAAGTCAATTATTTTACAACAGGCTTTGATAGAGCTTCTGTTCTGCTGCAGCTTGTTCCAGACATATTGGTGTCATTCTGTGAATGTGAGAAATGGAGCCTGTAGACTAATCTGCCAGTCAGGTGAGATCCTAAATTAGCATAAGGCCTTTCTTCACCTTTGAAAGTGGTAATAATGAGAATCAAGGGATTTCTTTTTTCTCATATTAATAAGAATGAAACCTGGCTCATTTGGCTTGTTCCATAAAAGTGCAACTTGACTCCTACTTGAAATTGTATATAATCCACATGATTACAAAAAACGAATCTTTTATATGATGGAAAGTGAAAGGCTTTAGTCAAATCTTTAAAGGGCGAACATTTGGCATCACAATCTTGTCAAATGTATAAGTTTTTCAAAATCATGTAATCCCACAATTATGTAAAAATGTTTGCTATAATGAACAACATCACTGAAGCAGGTTTTAAGACTCATTTAAGTAATGTTATTATCATCCATCCATATTGAAATTAAATTAGAAATGCAATGACTCCCCAAAAAATAAAAAAGCTTGGTTTGGAATATGGTCAGCATCAATGTGCATACGTGTATGATTCTCATTTCACTTGTGTTGTACCTCATACTCAAGTGTCCAAGTCCCTGCCGTTCAACACCCGTGGCTTCTCAGCACACTGCTGCCACCTCATTGCCTCACTGTGGGGATCAAGTTAAATGGTTAATGAGCTGTGCCTGCATTCCAGACATAGCACAGTCAAAGAGTTCAGTTCTGGTTTCATTAGACCACAATTTTTATGTGATGCTTAGGAGGGTTTTTTCTTTTGTTTTTTTTTTTAAAAGCTGTTTTCTCTTGTCTACACATGCTCTTATTAAGCGTCTTTTTATAAGTGTCTTTTATTGCAGTTCTGCCAGATTTATTAGGTTCTGTACAAATATTGATTTTTAAAAAAAATGTTTTTATCTTTTTTGTGAGAAGCATCTTTTATATTTGTTGTTGCTATTACCTTCTTTAACAGGTAAACACTCTGAAAAAAAGGCACTTGGGAGGGTTGTTGAATTTGCACATTCACTTCATGTGTACCCTACATAACTAATTTATGTTTCTCATGCAAACATAATTTGTTCTTGTACTTTTCACATATTCTTTAAAGATATTCAGTCTATTAGTATGAATCACGTTGGAATGAAACAAAGTTGTCATGTTTTCTCCTGAAGCTCCGCCCCTTGGAAAGGCGTTCTGGAGGGAAACCGGCTGCACCGTCCTCCATTTTGTCTCTCGCTTTGGAAACTTTACTGCGGTCGGCAGTTCTACACTTTAAATAAAAATTTAAAACTGAAGTACCAGTGAGAAAGAGTGCAGACCCTTTATACAATTGAATATTACTGAGAGAGTGTTTTTTTGTTAGTATTTTTATGTTGGTTGGTTATCGTGCGACATGAAAGGCGAACGTAAGGCTCCAGTTAAATAACATTAACTGTTTTCAAATGATAAGATAATCAAATCAGTAATAATGAAATACAAGAGTGAGTTAAGATTTTTGTAACTTTTTTCTGTTTATGTTAACTGACTGTAATAAACTGTAATAAGTGACTGTACAAGCAGTGTCTTAACCGTTAAGCTAATGTGGGGTGGGGGATAAATTGGCTTGTTGAAACACGTCTGCTGCCACAAAATAAGGCAAAGTCACGCTCATCTAAGGTCATATTTTTGAGTCAAAAGCCTTTGTACTTTTCTTTGAACTCATTTTAATTTACGTCTTGACATTTTGATGGGCTGCCTTAGATACACGTACACCTGAAATAAAAGGATTTCTCTAGTGTTTGGTAAAAAAGTAAATTATATGTAACCATTTAATCTTTAAAATCAGAATTGTCTATATTTCTAGTGTCTGAAATATCACTTGTATTAGCTTTGTCACATAAACATATGTAAAGAATCACCTTGTTTCTTTAAATAAGTTGGATGTCCATTTATTTTCAGAGTTAAGAAAGGAATGTGCTGAATGCTGTACCTCTCTGTGGTGAAAATCAAATGGCTTTAAAACTAAAGCATAATTTTGATATTTTAAAGATCTTTGATATTCCCCATGTGAAATGCAGCAATCAGTCTCCATTTTGCTCTGGCTGCCATTGCCAACGTTCTGTAGTATTGGTGAGTATTCAACTTTTTACTTTAGTGGTTTAAATCACATTTTTGTTGTTTTCAAAACTCTGTATGATGATGATTTTTCTCTCCCCCTCATCACTAAATGTGGATGAAAACACAGTGAAAAATAATTGCCACCCTAAAACTATAAAGTATAAGTAACAATCATTTTAAAACAAATCTTTTTCAATCTTTTGACAGATTTAGACGTGCGGTGACGTTTCTGCAGAGTGATCTTGGGAGACATCAGCTGTCAAAGGTTGAGTCTACACAGATTTCCTGGATCTGTTGCAGAACTTACCAGTGAGGTACAAAGACAGTGCAGCCTTAACAAAAATTCAAGCTACAATTTATGGATGGACAGTTTGGAAACTAAAGAGCCTCTCTTCATTGGATGGAGTACAGGACAAAGGGACACCTGATTGGGATGCATCAGTGAGCTAAGGTAACTTCCACTTCAGCTACTGCCTTATGACAGGCCCAATTATTTTAAAAAAGCATTTAGGAAAAAAAACATCCCTAGAAATCTAATGTTTAAGACATTTGGGATCATAATAATGTTGCAGTCAAACTGCAGTTTGTAACTGAGTTCAAATATAATATTTGATTGAACTGAAATTCAGATAGCTATAAGCAGGTTAGGCAGAGGATAAATTTAAGAGATATTATTGTGGAATGTAGTGAGCTGGCTGCCAATTGCTTATCAGCATAGCACTGAGCATTTCAACGCAGGGCATGCCTGCCTGGTCTTACTCCTATTCTCTCAAGGAAGATGGAGGGATAAGCAGGCTGATCTGGACTATTGAGATTCAGTCGTGGGAAACAGACTGCAGAACATGTTGCCTTGCCAACCAAACCCCTCAGAGTGTGAGGGTTAAATGTAAAAAGATTCTCTGCCAATGCAAATATAGGTTGCCATCTGTTTTCATTACACTCCTTTTGTTATGTATTCCAAAAACATGCAAGAATGTGGCATAGTGTTGTAGGTGTTCTGATGAGTGGTCCCTTCTCAACATGATCCTATTTTGATTTTTGCTGTGAGAGTAATATGCATATCCCGATAGTAAGTACAGCACCATCATTACGCCTTTTAGGGTACTGGGGTATGATAGCAATCACATGTGGGGCCTCATAGCACATCCTCTATTGCTACACTGCGGGTATCATATATTTAAAATGTGTGTTGACAAACTGGTCAGTGTAGGAATGTTAGGGGTGCACATTTTAAATATAGTAAATACCAAAACGTTTGACTTAAAATGATGTGCTAAACCATTCACATCATGTGCTGCTACACTGTAATCAGCACAATATGGAGTCTTAAATGAAAACTAAGTAAAAGAAAAAAGATCCTTCTCTTGAGTTCCTCTCAAACTCTCAGTGGTCCAACTGAGGTGATGCATTTTTGTTTTGTTTTTTTACTGTGCCCTTAAAAATAAAGCAAACTTCTGAGAAATTCATAAAGTTTTGTGGTCAACTTAATTTATGTCTGACTATTAATCTCCAGCAGAGCCGACAGAGATAGGGTGAAGGCAGGAAAACTGCAAACTTGTTGCTTAGGAACAGTGAGAAATAACCCTAACTTTTCTTGAAGCATCTGATCTTATCTCCCATGGTGCACATAGCTCTGTGTGTGTGTGCGTGCATGTGTGTGTGTGTGTGTGTGTGTGTGTGTGTGTGTGTGTGTATGTGTGTTGCAGGGGGTGGGGGAGTCAGGTTTAACAGAGGTTGTTTCTAGGCAACTGTTTTTTTTATTTATTTTTTTTATGTGAAACTTGTTTGTTCCTCTGTGTTCTCCATCTTTTCCTATTCATTATCTCCCAATTTTTCACAAATATGATTTTTCATCATTAGGGCAGGGTTGTCCAGTTCTGTGGTGTATGACCCAACATAACTCTTTGATGACTAAATGATAACAAATAACAGCAGAGTTGCTTTCATAAACACTTATAATTACATTATATATATGGATGGGCTATTTTTTTCAGGGTCCAATGCAGATTTGTATGGAGCAAAAATATTCTCACACTTTCGACCCGAGGTTTTTTTTACAGGCTTGCTTTTAATAGCCTCTTTAGTTGACACAAGGACAACTGTGATGTGGTTTTGCTTTCACTTTATTTGTCTAAACTTAAGCTGAAAATGTGCAATATTTGGTTTGCTTCAATTTTATCTTGTTCAGTAGCACACAGCTTTTCCATACACATGCCTGCAGCATGCATGGACTGATTTGTGAATATTTGACCTATAACAGCCGTTGGCTGGCTGCCTAGTTCTCCCTCAGATGAGAGCAACCTGTGGTAAAGTCAACAAACAAATAAATAAACCTTTTGTTCGTCAGGCTTTTAAGCAATATCAAGAGTGTTATATAGTTGTTAGGATGACTGGTGTCATGCAGCAGTTTGAAATGTCATCTTGTGACCTTATTATCCCCATCGTTTTCATTAAACCTGCATTTGTGAGTCTCTGTGCTTGTGTGTGTGTTTCTCTGTAACAGGTGTTGATACATAGTAACATTATTTCAGGATATTTGTCCAGCCTCATATGATGCATTGTGCATAAAATGACTCAGTTTCATGTTGTATTATAAATGAGTAACACAGTTCATATGAGACAGTTACACACTGATTTACTTCAGCAGTGCAACGTGGAAAAAACAAAACCGCAAACCACCTGCACAGCAGAAAACTATCATTTCATAAAGATTCACTTTGGCAGTACATGCAGAGCACCTAATTACAGCGTCTACCCCCTGCACTTCCACACATACACATACCACATTGATTCTACTGATGTCTTTTACAGAAGAACCCCTTTGATTCAAGTTTTAATTGGCTATATGTGAGGTGCTTAATTATGGTCTTCAAATGATTCAGGTGGAAACCTGTGGTGGATTCTGTGTTTTGTCATACCCTAATTAAAAGCCTTTTCCTCTGAAGACATCCACATCACCCAAACTCACTGTGCATCACAGTACGCAGGAATATTAACGTCAAGTTTGCATGAAAATCCTTGCAATTATGCAAAGCTGTCCTTTGCCCTCATTATCAAGACAATTTGGTCAAATTACAATTCTAAACTATGAGGTTCCATTTGTGCCAAAATTATGCCCACATGCACACTGAAGATTTGTTAAACCTCACTCGGTGTTGATAAGCTTCTGGGTCTTAAGAAGTGTGCTGTGCATGTGAATTTTAAGCCCACATCACCATCTCATCAAACATATTGTAGCTAAAAGTAACTAATTAGAAATGTTGCTTCCTCTGCTCATGTGCCTAAAATGTAATAAACCAGTCAGTTTTATGTTATATTCTTTTATGACATGATTGCCATGATATGACACATTCCACCTTATCTGTCTATGTTCACATATCTACATTTTTAGCTTAGTTTAGTTTTTAGTTCTTATTTTCATTGCAAAAGATATCATGAACTATGTATATGATGGAAATACATCCAGGACTTTATGATAAAATCTAATGTGTGGTATTTTACAATACATTAGGGTTTATTTTTGGTGTATTCTATAAATCATTAATCATTAATAAGTGGAAATAAATGTTTCTGCTATTTAACCAATAGAGTAACACACAGTGTTTTAACAAAATCCCAATTTATACATTAGTTTTTCTGTAAATAACTTAACTTATTCCTTTGTGTGTTGAGCCCACTCCAGTAGAGATGTAAAATGTTGTTTCAAGGGGACTGACGTTAGACCACTGCAGTCTTTTTCGGGCAATTTCAAGTGCCAGAACAGGGGTATAAAGGAATAAGTCACTGGCCTAAAAATAAAAATATATTGCGTTTCATAAACCACAGTCTTGTTTTTCTTTCTCAACTTAAATCTCATTATTCTTTCCTGGACATAAAAGTTATGAACTCTACATAGCAAACCTTCCTACAATGACATAGTGCCCTCTGTTGGAAGAACAATAAAACTATAGCTTTTTCATCTGATTTCGTGAATTACACCCACATGGGTTAAAAAAAAAATCAAGTATCCCATTAAATGTTTACATCTAGATCTTAACTTCTTTATATGCAAAATATGTCATTTTTAATATTTTAATGTGTTTATGCACAGTAAAATAGGCTCTGTATTACTGTTATGTTACTGGATATTCCACAGATTTAATATACTGTTCTCATATTAGATAAAGAGAGTGAACACATTCAGTCCACTGTTTCCCTCACACGGCCATTTAAAAAAGTGAGCAGCCGCAGCTCACTGATATTGTTGCAGGCTTATACTGACAGCACCTCAGGCCTCCTCCAGGTCTATTAAGCCAGCCCTACTCACAATCTCCCCAATCCTTTAGGTTCCACATCTCCCAGACATTTTTGCTCCCACCTCATTATCCAAAGTAAATATATTGTATATGCTAATGTCATGACTTAAACTTTGCATCTCATTGTCATTCACTTCCAGCTGGTGTGTGGCAGTAGTTAAAAAAAAAAGGTTGATGTGATATCCAGAAGAGGTGAGCGTGCATTATTATCCTTTCACTAAAGTCTAATCAGTGTGCTTACACCTGCTCTCTGTTGCTGTGCAGTGTCTCCAAGACAGCTGGCTCTTTCCCATTGCAAGACATGTTTAGACACAAAGTTAAATGTGGTATTTCCCAAGAGGCCCTACCACAGGTTGTTCCCCAGTGAGTGAGTAAGCACAAATCTCACCCTAATCAGCTGCTGTAAGAAGGAAGAAAGCCTGTCATTGTTGTAAGCATTTAATCACCTATATAGCATATTCTTCTTCTGGATGTTCATAACAACTTGACTCTAATGATTAAATGCTCTCCATTTCTGACATTAATTTAGAGTTTCGGGCTTCTGGTGCTTATTGATAGTCCTGCAGTTCTATATTTTAAAGAATAAGAAGTCCAGTTACACATATTTATGATAATTATACACTCATCTGCCACTTTGTTAGGTACGCCTCTCTTGTACCAGGTTGGACCCCTTTTGCCTTCAGAACTGCCTGAAGTCTTTATGGCATAGATTCAGCAAGGTGACTTTGGTCCATGCTGATGTGATAGCATCATCCAGTTGCTCGAGAAATGTTGTCCATGATTCAATTCTCTCGTTCTACCACATCCCAAACGTGCTCTATTGGATTGAGATCTGGTGACTGTGGAGGCCATTTGAGTACAGTGACCTCACTGCCATGTTCAAGAAACTGGTCTGAGATGATTTGAGCTTTTTGACATGGCGTGTTATCCTGCTGGAAGCAGCCATCAGAAGATGGGTACACTGTGGTCATAAAGAGATGGACATGGTCAGCAACAATACTGTGGCATTTAAATGATGCTCAGTTAATGCTAAGGGACCCAAAGACTGCAAGAAAATATCTCCCACACTGTTACATTACCAGACGCCTGAATTGTTGATATAAGGCAGATCCAGATGTTGCAGCAGAAATCTAGACTCATTAGGCCAGGCAACATTTTTCCCATCTTCTATTGTCCAATTTTGGTGAGCCCATGTGAACTGTAGCCTCAGTTTCCAATTTTTTGCTGACAGGAGAGGCACCACGTGTGGTCTTCTGATGATGTGTTGTATGCTCAGAGATGCTCTTCTTGGTTGGAACTAGTGGTTATTTGAGTTACTGTTGCCTTCCTATCAGGTCAAAGCAGTCTGGCCATTCTCCTCTGACGTCACCCCAAGAACTGCTGCTCACTAGATATTTTCTCTTTTTCAGACCATTCTCTGTAAACCCTAGAGATGGCTGTGTGGGCAAATTCCCAGTAGATCAGCAGTTTCTGAAATACTCAGACCAGCCAGTCTGGGTCCAACAACCATGCCACGTTGAAACTCACTGAAATCACCTTTCTTCCCCATTCTGATGCTCAGTTTGAACTTCAGCAGGTCGTCTTGACCATGTCTACATGACTAAATGCACTGAGTTGCTGGCATATGATTGGCTGATAAGATATTTGCGTTAACAAGTAGTTGAACAGGTGTACCTAATGAAGTGGCCAGTGAGTGTGTGTCAGTGTTGTGTATGGAGCTTCTTGCTGTGCCTCTTTGAAGGATAGTTTAACTTCAAGAATATTCAAAATCTTTAGAGAAAACTCTGGATAAAGCTATTTTATTATTATTTTTTTAATGGATACTTCAATAACTACCTTGAACTGAAAACGTAAACGTGAAACTTTAGATTGAATTAAAAAAAATACTACTGATAAATGTTAAGGAATTTTAACAAGGTTATTGTAAAAATATTGTACTTCAGATGCACAAATGAATAGTACCGTTTGCAAACGAGTTTGTTTTAAAATAATCCGATAAAGTCATCTTTAAGAACATCTAGTCTAGTTCATAAGCCATACAGGAATGCAGTCACTGAAGTTGTTTCAGGTGCACAGGGGATGATCAGCCGGAGAGGGAGTGAGGCTGCTCTCATCGGTTGTTAGGGTTAAGGCAGCACAGCTGAGCCAATCTAGCAACCAACCTAACCTGGTGGGCAGAGCTAAACAGATCATGTGATCAGTGTGTCCACCATGTGGTTGTGTAGATCGACAGTGGTGTTTGGTCTGGTAGGTAACAGAGGAGTGCTGAGAAGTATGGTAAGTACGTAGAGCAAAGATAACACTTGTCTTCCGGTTTATATTGTCAGGAGTCTTAAACATTAATACGTCCTTTGCTGCTTGCACGGTATAAAACGTATCGCTCACATTTGGGGCTTTTATTTTTAGCTGCAGCGTAACAGACAAATGGGTCCGACGTCAATGCAGCTGCTAATGCTAGCTTCGTGTGCAAAGACCCGTTGGAAACATAGGGGGGTCTGTTAGAGGACCAAGGACGCGATTTATCGGTTTATTCCCACAGCTAAACCCAGCCCATTCAAATCAAACTCATATTCGACGTATTTTGTGATGTTATACGGGGCCTGTGTTTTCGGCTAATTGTTCAGTAGCCTCCGTGTGCGGATTAAAGATCCCATTAAAGTTGCTAATTATCCGCAGTGATAAAAGAGCTGGGTGATGCAAGTTGGCGTCAGAGAGATCGTGGTTTTTGTGTAATCCTTTTATTTCCTCATTTTTACTCAATGCGATTAAAGCGGCTGTTGAGATTTTAAAATTAACGCTGACTGTCGGATCTTTGTTTTAATCAGCTTTCTTCTGCTTCTTAATCGAGACCGACATACATAAAGGTATCTAAATGTGGGCTTTACAGACTAAACTTGTTATGAATAGAAACTCATGGGTGGAAACATGGATGATGACAGAGAGAGGTCAAAGTGCACACAGAATTAAGAGCACTGGTTAACTTGCTTCTCCACCAAATTATGATCGACGCTGTTGTTGCACTTGAAGCCCTTTGGTTTGCTTTCCTGGACTTTGGCCCAGATAAACCAATGACTTGTTACTTAAGCACACTTATAAACAATTCCCATTCTTCACCTCTGTGTAGTGCGCTCAGGTGAGAGACTGGCAGAGTGCCAAGTCCATCTATGAGTTTTCTGCCAAGGATATAGATGGGAATGAGGTGTCTCTTGAGAAATACAGGTACAGTATATTAACACAATCATCTACTTGGCATCAGTAGTTAATACTTGAGAATAGCAGCTTAACCTCACTTTTATTCTATTTTCCCCTGCCAGAGGGAATGTGTGCATAATCGTAAATGTAGCCTCTAAATGAGGAAAGACCAGGGTAAACTACACTCAGCTAGCGGGAATGCACGCCTCCTACGCTGAGAAAGGTTTACGCATCCTGGGCTTCCCATGCAACCAGTTTGGAGGACAGGTAAGGTGGATAAACTGCATCTTTTGTGTTACCTTCTTTATTTTGTGTAAAAGCTAACATTTTCCAACTTACTTAATTGTTGTTGTTGTGTGATTTAGGAACCAGGCACAGAAGCGGAGATCAAAGAGTTTGCCAAAGGTTACAATGCCGAGTTTGATCTCTTTAGTAAGATTGAGGTGAATGGAGACAACGCTCACCCTCTGTGGAAGTGGATGAAGGCTCAGCCCAAAGGAAAGGGAACCCTGGGAAAGTACGTTATTGTTCCACTCTTCTGTTTACTTAACAAAATGTTTTTTTGTTAAGGAAACCATTAAATACGTCTGTTTTCTAAAAGTATATAGTGACCATATTAATTTATCCATGTCCTCCTGCAAGAAAAGTTTTCCGTGTCACCCATATCTCATAAATGAAGCCGGTGATTAAAATCTTGGTCTTAGATAAATAAGAGTGCAGTGTTTCTTCACAGCTGTGTAGTAACATAAAATGGTAGCCCTGGAAGGGGCCAAGTTCAAAATATTTTGTAATCATGTTTTAAAAGTCACCTTCGATCATAACTTTCCGCACTGTGTTGTAACAGTAGGCAGTCAAAGTCTTTCTACTCTGAAATAGGAACATCACACATCCTGTTGAGTTTTTCTTACTGAATCCCTCTGCCTTCTTCCTCTCTGCTTCTTATCTGTTTTAGATGAGATTGTAAAAAGGTTTTTACAGCGTTTGCAGCATTTCAGTTCTTGCATGCTACTATATTAATACTATCTACACTTTGCTGTGCTGCAGATAAACTAAACAGGAAAAGTCAAAAACATCATTTGTGGTGGTATTTTTTTATTTTTTTTTCTTTCAACAAAGAACAAAAATCACACAATAGCAGACAGTCATACAGTGAAATGCAGAAGGTCTCAGGGACAAAAAGGGGTGAAGGAATGGATCACATTTCTATGTAAAAGGTAAATTGTTTATATTCAGAAAGTCCTTATCAGTTGCATCTGTGGATAGAAAGTGCAGGAATCTAATGTTGATTCATAACCAGAAATTTCCTGCTATTTCTTCCATGGAAAATAATACTAGTAATAATAACAAATTGATAAATAAAAACTAAATTATTAAAATATTTTGTTTTGTGGTTAATTATGATATCCATTTTTACCAGTATTTCCTACATTTTGTAGTTTTAAGTCTCAGAGAGGTCAATTGTTCAGGATCAGTTTTCCTGAACTGTTTGTATCCGTTCAGATTATTATCTGATTATTGACTTTCTGCGTTACCACATCCAATCAGACAAAACTATAGAACACTCCCAAAAATGATCAGCAGGCATATTAGCACACATGCTCCAACAGTGACCACATTTAGGTATATATATTCTTTGACTGTTTTATGTTTATGAGGTTTTTTTTTCCAGGAGAATTCTCTCCGTAGACCTGAGCTTGAGGTGATAGACTGTTCCACATAGCTAATCAGTCCCTTTCTTTCTGTAAGCTCTTTGGTAGCTTCTTTCTCCCACCTTAACATACACTGTGGAGAGACCTGTGTATGACTATAAACTTGGGTAAATCCTAATGTCAGTTTTCTGTTAAATTACCTTCATATGTGTCAGTAAATACGTTCATTAGAGTCCATCCTTCCTCTTCCTATTTCTTTTCAAAATAATGTTTTAATTGGAGGTAGGTTAAAAGGTGGGATAGCAAAAGAAGTGCAAAAACCAACATGCAACTGCTTGATAGCTGAGATGGAAGCAGCACATTAAGCCAAATTACTTGCAACACTGAGCAGACAAATAAATTGCAGAGAAGTTATCTTATGAATGAAAATAATTGCTCGCCTTATAAACTGCACACTACTCTAAACCCCTTGAATTCAAGTTGGCGGCACATTCTACGCACCATGAAAGAAAAGCCAGTCTTGTGATGTTTCCAATCTGGTATTCATTTATATATATATATTTTTTTTCTTTTTCAACAGTAACATCAAATGGAACTTCACAAAGGTAACTTGCTAATGCAGTCAACACTACACTCTCTTTAAAACGATCTTCAATACTTATTTTCTTATTACAACAGCATGAAAAAATGATTTTATTGCGGTCTTATTTCTCACCAGTTTCTTATAAATAGAGAAGGACAAGTGGTGAAGAGATATGGCCCAACAGATGATCCCAGCGTAAGCCACAATTACTTTTTTCCCCCCATATATATCTGTGCATGCTCTGAAATGCAGCACCTTTTAGAGGATGTAGGGTATATGAAGTTTTAATGTTAATATAGAGTCTAAGATGACTATAAGAAGTGCAGATTGAAAAGTATGAGGATAAAATAATTTAATGTTCTGGTGTGTGTGTGTGTGTGTATGTATGTATGTATATGTGCGTATATATACAGTGGTGTGAAAAAGATTTTAGTTTTTTGCATATTTTCACACTTAAATGTTTCAGATCATTAAACAAATTGAATTATTAGTCAAAGATAATCTGAGTAAATACAAAATGCAGTTTTTAAATGATGATCTCATTTATTAAGGGAAAAAAGATATCCAAACCTACATGGCCCTGTGTGAAAAAGTGATTGCCCCCTAAACCTAATAACTTGCTGTGTCACTCTTGGCAGCAAGAACTGCAATCAAGCATTTGTGATAACTTTGAGTCTTTCACATCACTGTGGGGGAATTTTGGCCCACACTTCTTTGCAAAATTGTTTTAATTCAGCCACACTGGAGGGTTTTCGAGCATGAACGGTCTGTTTAAGGTCATGCCAAAGCATCTCAGTCACATTTATATCCAGACTTTGACTAGACCACTCCAAAACCTTCACTTTGTTTTTTTGAGCCATTCAGAGGTGGACTTGCTGGTGTGTTTTGGGTCATTGTCCTGCTGCATATCCCAAGTGCTCTTGAGCTTCAGGGAACAAACTGATGAGCAGACATTCTCCTTCAGGATTTTCTGGTAGAGAGCAGAATTCATGGTTCCATCAATTACAGCAAGTCGTCCAGGTGCTGAAGCAGCAAAGCCGCCCCAGACCATCACACTACCACCACCATGTTTGACTGTTGGTATGATGCTCTTTCTATGAAATGCTGTTAGTTTTACGCCAGATGTAACATGATGTAAACCTTCCAAAAAGTTCAACTTTTGTCTCATCAGTCCACAGAATATTTTCCCAAAAGTCTTGGGGATCATCAAGATGTTTTTTGGCAAATGTGAGATGACTCTTTGTGTTCTTTTTGGTCAGCAGT
>VUQI01005567.1:25636-50428 GCA_015106735.1 Paratilapia polleni
TTTTATCTTTTTTTTTTTTTTTTTTTTCCCCCCTCTCTTTTTTTTTTTTTTTTTTTTTTTTTTTTTTTTAGCTGAACTGACCATTCTTGGATATGAGGGTACAGTGCTGAGGTATCAGCTAGTACTAGCAAGCTTGGTTAACAAGGTGCATCCATAAACTGTATGGGTGCATTGCACAGACACAGATAACCGCTTAGTTTATTTTTTTTTTTAAATATACAAAACAATTACTAGTATTTCACTCACCACTACAGAGTTGTGTATTTTAACACAGGACTTTCTGGGGACTGACTTGATTTCAGAGCCAGCCTCAAGTGGTCACTGGAGGAGATGTGACGTAGCTACAGCACTAGCTATTTAACAATGAAAGAACATTTTCCTTAATGGTTAAAAGTGCAGGGACCAAGTGAGCAAATGTTGGTTTAACTTTAAAACTTGACATATTTAAATGCAAGAGAAGAGTTTCCTATGCACGCACATGCACACGCATGCCAAATGTCACTCTACCAGAGAGGAAAAGGTGTGAGTGTGTGGTGTGTCAGCATGTGCAGGTGGTATAATTAGTCTAGAGAAGCAGGAAATTCTGTTTTCAGTGTGTGAGCGTGTGCATTTATTAATATGTGTGTTACTGTATAATTAAGTGTGTCTCAACATTAGGCAGATTGAGCTGGCAATGCTGACACTAGAGGAGAGTTTGTGCGTCTGTGGTGTGACTGGGCACTGAGCCTAACGTGCAGCACCATAGTCTGTGTGTGTGCATACACACTCACAGAGGCTGACTGCATGGGTAACTTTATCCAACTGTGCCAGCAATCTGGGCAATCACTCCGATTTCCCTTCCCTCCCCTCCCACTTCGCTCGCTTCTCTTCACTGCACCCACACAGTTGCTGTTGCCATATCAACAGCCCTGGGAGAGGTCTCCTTTTCTCAGATTAGTGATGGAGCAACAGGAAAACTCCCGAAAGCCCATAGTAAGGGCAGGCTTATCAATAATATCAGTAACGATATGTTTGTGAATGAGTGAAAGAAAACGTAAAACGGAAACTTGCTGCAACCTGGGAAATCCCACAAAAAAACCCCAAATCAGTTTGTGTATTGAATGGCAATTAAGATGTCACTCAGAGGGAAAAAACCCATTTGCAAAAGAGGACCCCATGGAAGTTTCCCCAGCACAAGAAATGTATCTATAAACAGAGTAACTAATATACCTACAAGGTATATGATGATAAAGTTTACCCACACTTTAACAAACAAATAAACATATCTGATTTAAATTTGGCTGATCATCTTTTTAAGGTTGTCTCTTTCCTCCCCCTGGACTTCTTCCAGCAGGGTCCCATTGTGACAAACTTGGACTTGTGCATCTGAAATTTCACTGTGAACCTCAAACATTAACTTCTGTGTCAAATGAACCCGACTGCATATTGAGGACAAACGACAACCTTCAGGAAAAATATGGCAAAAACTGCAGTTCCTCACTTGTGGCTAGCTCCAAAAGCAAATCAGTCCCCACAGACTCCCAACTTGACAACACTAAAAGAGACATTTAAATATAATGATACAAAAAACAGTTTTGGGGTCTCTCTTGAATCGTTTCCTTCTGCTTAGTTTTCATTTGGAAAAATAGTAGCAGTAAAAGACTTCTCAAGGTGATGACCCTGAAGGGGATTTAAATCAGGTATGTTTTTTTTATTTTTTATTATTCTTATGGACAAGAACTGAACTTTATGACTGGACCTCTTACCACTAGTAGTTTTCTCATTTTTAGCTGCCTATACCATTTCAACTCTGTTGCTTTCACCTGACTTTTTCACGTTTCATATTTTCCTTTCATATGTACCCCTTTTCTACTGACTTGCCATTATTATGCATTTGTATTCAAATACTCAACGTTTTTGGAAAAGAAACAGAATCACATATCCTCCAAAATAATTGTTAAACAGCAGCAACTGTGTGCATGTCATGTTGCACTATACAAGTCTATCAGTGAGTATTATGTGTGTTTCATTTAGTTTCTCAGTTTACAAACAAGACTGGGATCCAGGCACCAGCCACAGTGCAAATAAAACAAACCAGACTCGCGTCAAGCGTATAAACAAGGACACAAATAAAATCATATAAATAAATATGTGCAAATTATCAAGCAACATGGAAAAGCCTCAACAAACTGGGATGGGTTTAGATTTAAGGGGGAGCAAGTCCGGGCCCCAGCTCCACTGGGAAGAGAATTATTAAGATGCAGCCCCATCTCATCTGCTTTCTTTACAGAAACAGGAATGTGTGTTTCCATCTATATTAGCTGTTGACTATGAAAAAAATCAGCAAGTTATTCCATAAACTTCAAGTTGACGTTTCTGTTTCATGCTGCTTAGTATGGGACTTCATACAACAACAATTCCAGATGCTGCATTATACTATATATGTCCCACCAGCAGAACTGGGCATGTGCCTGCTGCATGCATGCATGACGACAACTGGCCATGTCTAAGATGACACCCAGTGACAACACTGAGGCTATGCTGACCATATTTGAGAGCTCAAACACAGCAAGAGTGAGCTGTGCCCGTCAGTTATTCAGGTCAAATGCCTGTCACCCTCATCCCTGTTTAAAGAGAACAGATGTACTAATGTATAAGCAGGGGAGCACACATTAGGATCTGGAAGTTCATCGTACAATGTATTGCCTGGTCTGACTGTAAAGTTTTAAATGTTGTCATTCCTCTGCAGAAGGCTGGAAGACTGAAAATACAGCTACCAACATCAGTGTTTCCCACACACAGACTTTACTCAGCCTGGCTGACAAAGTATCATTAGTGACTCATATCTGCAATGGATTAACTTGAAGACAACTACCTTGCTCTTATTCAAAGGTTCAGTCACTGCTAGCCAGCTAGCCCAGGCCCTTTCTGTTTTTGGTTTACCTACTGGCAGGTGGAGCAGGTCCTTGACACTAGTCAGCTACCTCTCCACAGACGATCTCGTCCCTCTGTTGGATAGAATCCAACTACATCCTCTTGGACTGCAACTTAAGCTAGGCAGGCAACCTGTGGAATCACTTTGTGACTGAAAGTGGTCATCCAGAGGTTGAGGATGTTGCACACTCAACCTCTGGGCAACCAATTGGTTGAAGCAACTTCTTGCAATTGTTCACCAAATGTGAAAAAATTTAAGGCAATCATCAGCAATGACCAATTTTTCCTAGGCTGCTGTCCCATTTTTACTCTAGTGTGACTGAGCCATTAGATAGTGATAACTGGCAAAAGGCATTTTAAGATGGCTGCTGACTAGTGACACTTGAGTCTCGTAGGACATTGTACTTTATATACAATATAATATTCAGTAGATCACAAAAAAAAAAAAAACAATCAACATTTCCAATGTGAATCAGTCCCTTCTCATCACACGAAGGCCCTCGAGGACTGTTTTTAAGACACAAACCTGACCTGCACCAAGCTGCGTAACCACACACCCCATACACCATGACACCCTTCTCAACCCCCTCAAGACCTTCCATTCATCTACACATCTCAGCCACCTCAGTAATGAGCAATAAAACACATACTGTAAAGAGACCACAAACACACGCATACACTCACAAAGGACCACATGGTCACTTCTTACGTATGCTCCCCCCCACCAATGCCTCCCACCCACGGGTGTAATAAAGCCCATAAGACCTGGTGAGGCCCCTGGGCTCCACAGAGCTATAACTACACCCACCTCACACTATAATGTCAATCTTTTCTGGCTGTATGCAGCAGATTCTGTGAAAGAGGAGAAGGTGGTAAAGGGGGAGGAGAATATGGCAGGGACAAAAAGGTAGAGCCAACAGGATGGAAGGTGATTTTCTTGGCAGAGAGTCATGTTGGGGTGCTGAGAGCAAGGGGGCCCCCATTCCCACCAGCTACCCTGAATGCCTGTGTGGTCCTGGTTCTGATTACCACCAAACCTCTTGTCATACTTACACACACCAGCTTACAGAAGCCCACATGTGCACATTGATTGAGGCTAGCATTTGCACACATTTACATTTTACAGACACACGCCCAGTCAGGCAGTGTGCAGCATGCCAAAATCCTCAGTGTTCAGGGCTTTACTCGCTCTCTGAACGTTGTCAGAAGAGATGAAGAGGACGGGCAGTTTACTATATTCTTTGACTCACAGAGACAGTAAAAGAGAAGAAAATGATAGGGCTGTGAATAAGAAAAGCAGGGGGTGGAGACAGGCTGCAGAAGAATGTGGCGAGAGCCAAGTCTGTCAAAGTGCAAAATTTTGAGTTTTCATCCCTGAGGAATAAAATGAAACGGTTACTCAATCATTTCATATTTTTACCCTATGCCTTCTCTTTGTTTTCCTTTCAGGGACACACACACACACACACACACACACACACACACACACACATGCAACCACAGTACCGTGCGTGAGTGAAAAGCTTTTCTGAAGTGTGAGTGAGTATTTGCTTAAAGGAAAATTGTGTCCACGTGGCAGCCTATACAGTATATAACATCTCCCAGGCAGTGTAAGTAAGTACTATGTGTCAGTGATTAAAAAAAAGAAACAGAGAGGGACAAGATAGAAATATGTTGAGTTGATGGATGTCAGGATGAATTTTATGCTACTTCAACATGTCTTTGCATCTTAGTTACTGGTTAGTAAATGGGTGTGTTCAGACAGGCTCCACCTATCCCACAAACGCCCCAAGAGGTGAGTCTACATGTGTGCTGATGATTTATTATCTGTCTCCACAGAGGTTATTCCCCTTCAATTTACTTCATCTGCTACCATATGCAAAACTTGAAAATGTAGAGCCTGTTATACTCATTGAGAGAAAAGGAGGCATACAGAATCCAGGACACCATTTCACTTGTTTGAGTCACTGCTACAAGACAAATTATTTTCCAATGGAGCGTGCCGTCAGACGCCTCCTATGACGAAATGAAATAAACAACATGTGGGAAAAGTTCAAGAAAGAGAGGCACACTGCATCCTTGGAAGGAAAAAGGAGGGGCAAAGGGCCAGGGTGAGCTGTCAGCAGCACATCATCACCACCTCTGCCTTTTGTTTCTGCCTTGGTGGGTTTGGAATGTGCGTAATGATCGGGTAGACTCTATAAAATATGTGTTGGAGCTATACGGCAGGGTCTCTGCAGTTGGTGCATGAGCGTGTCTCTGTGATTGCTTTATGTAACTAGAAGAGTGTGTACAACTCTTATCTATGTGTATAAAGCACAGTATACTGTATGAAACATATACAAATACAATTGTATCTGCTGTGTTTTTCTACAACGTGTCTGCAGGCATAAGCAAGTTCAATTTAAGACTTTTACTACCATTTTAGATGAAATTTAAGACCCAATTTGCAATGAAAATACACATCAGAAGTAAAAATACACTCTACTTCCAAGTAAACACATTGATGTCAGTTCACAGTGAACAGACAGTGAAGTATATAACTGAGTTTAAGAACATTGTCAAAATGTGTTTATTAATGTGAAATGAAAAAAAAAACCACTGTTGTCCTAAATTTGGTGCATTTCCAGGCACCAGCTGTAGTTATTAAAAATAACCATTATCCATTCTTCCTGTTAAACTAGCATCTTCCCATTTCTGTAGACTAATGAGCAGGCTGGCTAGCAAGGGAGCCTTCATCATTGTCTCGCTGCCAGGCCTAAACTGACCCCCTGCTGAGCCCGAGCAGGAGTGGGGGTGGTTCATGTTTAAGGCATAAGCTACAGCTATCGAGTTATCTAATGTATCTTACCAAAATAATGAAAAATGTAATGGCTGTTGACCCCTTAAAAATTTCTGAGATTAGTGAATGAGAGTCGTTTCCATCTGTAGCTTGCCTCAGTTGTAGAAAGGCCACAGGTTTCTTTCTGCTACGCTAAAACACAGGGGTGGGTGATATAGCCTCAGACTTATATGATAATATTTCAAGGAAATTTGTGACAATGATATTTATAACAATATAGAAAAAAAATGCTGAAGGTTTTATCGCTGATTGCAGCTTGCAGGCAGCAGCATTTATTAGTGCAAATAAAATGAAGGGCATTTTCCATCCTTCTTTTCCAATGAGCTACTGTCACTGATGACAGATTGCCTAACTGGAAGTGTGAATCTATCACCACTAGGTGCTACCAGCAGTAGCATTATAGTGGAATAGCAGTGACAGCATTATACCATACCATACCATACCATACCATACGAACTTTATTTATAAAGCACTTGAAATTGACTCCAAAATGCAAAGGTAACCAGTGGAGAGAGGCCAAAACAGGTGTAATATGTTCTTTTTTACGTGTTCCAGTCAAAAGATGAGCAGTGGTGTTTTGCACCAACTGGAGTCGAGAGAGGGAAGACTGGCTAACGCCAACATAAAGTGCGTTGCAGTAATCCAGCTGGGACGTAATAAAGGCATGTTTAATCAAAAACATGGTAATTAATCAAAGGCATGTCTCCAAGTGCCACCTAGAAAGGATAGGTATCACCTTCGCGAGTCGCCTTAAATGAAAAAGCTAGACTTCACTACTCCACCAATTTGTCTGTCCAGTTTAAAATCACTATCCATTATAAAGCCCAAATTTGTAACTATGTGTTCAACATGCGGTGCCAAGGGACCCGAGTCAACAGAAGGGGGCCCAGAGGAGCTACTAGGTTTACACACTAGCACTTCGGTCTTCTTTTCATTAAAATGCAAGAAGTTTAGGGACATCCAAGATTTAATGTCATCAAGACACACAGTGATTTATTTGAGAAGGCATCCCTTTGCTTTAATGGCACATAGATCTGACTATCATCAGCGTAGCAGTGAAAGGAGACCCCATGTTTTCTGAGAATAGATCCCAGTGGAAGTAGATAGAGTGAGAAAAGCAATTGCCCTAAGACTGAGCCCTGTGGAACCCCACAAGGCAGGGGAACAGAGGAGGAACCAGAGCCAGCGAAGCTGACATAAACAGTTCTGTCTGACAAATAGGACCTAAACTGTTCTAAATTATATACAATGACACAGCATAAGTCAAAAGATGCAGTCACATCGTTTGATCAAAAAGCCATATTGTGTGCTAGAAAACACTGAAAGACTATCCAAAGTTAATTTTGTACAATTTTGTATGCTTTAAGGTGTTTTTGAGAAAATGTGTGTTTAAGACATTTTAAGGACCTGTACACACCCTGTAAAAAATAAATAAATAAATAAATTAAGAAAATCTGACATTACATCTATTTCATGTCCCTCATTTAAAAAAAAAAATGTGGTTAAGCAATTTTTCATCATTTCAAAAATGCCCTGTCTCATATTTATTTTCATATTATGCCTGCAAAATTCATCTAAATATACTGTATGTGCACTGGGCGGTCCCAGTTTCAACATTCCACTGGACCTCATCTAATTTTGTTTATACAGTGTCAGTTCACAACAGTCATCTCGAAGCACTTTATATGGTAAGGTAAAGAGTGTACAACGCTTGTGTCATCCGCAAACCAAATCTCGAACCATGACTGGCCTCCTAACACATTTTAATGCCACAGGTCGTGCTCTTAAGTGAAAGACAAAAACACAAAACTTTGATTTTCCACTTTAGTAAAACTGTAAACATTTAGCATTCTGCACAGTGAAGGTCAAACATCTGAAATGAGCAGCAGCCAAAACACATTTCTGAAGAGGGCCTTAAATGCCGAAGCATATGTGGGCGTTCATATGGCTTTTTGTGTGTGTGTGCAAATATGTAACTATTCTCGAGGCAGAAGTAGAACACTTGACTTCGTGCAGGTGTTATTCCTGCTTCAGCAGTCTACCTTTCACATTTTTTTTCTTCTCAGATAGCTTCAGAAGAAAACATCAAAAGCTTTTATTGGACTTTGAAGGCTAAACAAGACAATTACAGTCAGGCATCCAGCTATTTTATTTGTACGTTAAGAATGTGGGGTCAGAACGTGAACAAAATTGGTCTATTTATGTGTTTGCTTTCTCTTTCTCTACTCTGCTCGACTCATCTCGAGATTGACAATATGGCTGAAATAATTAAAACAGCAATCATTTTCTGACACTGATCCTACTGAATATAATAAATGAGATGTTCAAAGCAGCGACCTGTGATCCAAATACATCAAATAATACTGAATTCTTCTTATGTGATGGACAAAACCTTTAAAGACCTTTTTTGCTTTTAACTCTAGCATGCTCTAAATTATTTAAGTGGTGCTGTGCTTTGAAAGAGGAATCAACACAATCATTCTCCTTCAAATTAAAAGCTGAATTCATAAGAAATTAAACACCTACACAACTTTACTCCATCAGGACTAAGTCACAGAGACTTACAATAACAAACTTTAAATTGATGTTCCTTTAAAATAACCATTTTAATTAAACCATTTTTTGGCATTTAACATTATACTATCACTGTGAGTTGTAGCTGCGTGAACTGCTGTTCAACAAAATTACAGAATGGAGCTTTTATGAAGGAAAAAAAAAAGAAATATGGAGCAATGATGTGATAAAATTGTATTTTATAAAGCAGGTCAAAATTTTTATTTTTGAACATAAAACAAGAAGAAGTAATACAATGTGTAATAAAAAGTGTGTCATGTTAAAAGGAAACGAGTGTAAAGTAAAATATTAAAACTGTGTGGAAATAAAAGAAATTCAAATAAGGCAATTTTCAGATTTGTACTTTAATAAACCTGTACAGCGAATGGAAAAATAAAACATTATGCGCGCTTATTCGGTTTCTGTCTGAGCAGCTACGTGTTTCCCTCCGGGGGAAGCCAGCACCGCAAATGTGCTGCTCGACAGGGAGAAGAATGAGGACGAACTCTTGTGGGAGAGTCCTGTTTGACCAGATACACAACAGACGTTATGAGACACAGATGGCAGAGAGGCTCTTTCACACTTCAGAGAACCTGTGTTTAAAGTACCACCACATACACATATTCAAATGAACCCAAGGTATACTTACAGTATATACAAAATCATGCGGGCACCAACACGCTCACACATGCTGTATAGATGTTTGCAGAGGAAAAGGTCAGACGGGTACAGTGGCCTCAAGTTCACCACACTGCAGGGTGTTTTAGGCTGCCAAAGGAGTGCATACCCTCTATCGCTCTCCCTTACAGAGAAAAAAAACACACACAAAAACTACTCACCACTGCGTCAGTTTGGCATGCTGACCCCAACATGCTCTTACCCACAGGCTCCTCTGAATCAAAGACAAGGTAGAAACAAAAGAGAGGCTAAGTAAGGAACAGAGAGGCGAGGGAAGGCGCCTACAGGATCCAAACAAAGAAGGCAGATAAAGATTTGAGGCAATGGTTGACTTCACACAATGATCTGTAGATGTCTGACTTACAGTACATGTACAGTATGTGGGCGCATGTAGGCATGTACATACAAGAACTATATCACAACCTTCCAGCAACACAGCTGTCTGCATTAACAGGTGCAAACAATATTTCATCCACACATGGTCATGCCACCTTAATTCTTGGCCACCTTTTTATCATAAAATCCTTTTTTATGTGCCTCTGCCGGCGACAGTCACAGCTGAATGTGTTTGGTTTGTACGTCCACTCCATTCTCATGAGGGGGATGTCTCTTGAATGCCTTGAAGGAATTTCTTTAATAAACTGATTAGAATTTGGCGGTCAAACGGTCATTGTGACCTCACATCACACACTTTTGGCCATAACTCAAGAATTCATAGGCTAATTAAGACAACATTTGACAAAAACGTCCAATAGGGGGAAAAAAATGATTACAGTTTATAAGGAAGGGTCAACGGCAAAAATGTTGTCATTATTCAATGCCATAACTCAGGAACAGAAGGCGAGATTCAGACTATATTTCACATTTGGTCAGATACTGAATCAGTGAAACTAATCTTTGGTGGCCACCTATTAAAATCCTTCTCTTCTACAAAATTACATGAGTCTGGATGGACATGGATGTAAACTGCAGTTTGAATGGCTGGTGGAGGCATACAACTGTAATTCTAGTTCTAGCTTTGTTTTGTTTTTTCCTTTCACCTACAAAACAAATTAAACAAGCACTGATGTTGCTCATTGTACACTGGAATCAGTGCAGTTTTACTCCAAAGCTAAGAGCTCTTAAAGGTTACGGTTATTGGGTATATCAGGATGCATTCGTTTTTATAAAATTTCACCTGTAGATTTAATCCTTGACATTATTTACTGTAAGTTGCGTTTGGAGTTTGGAAAACAGGCAGAGAAGGAGAACTAAGACAAAAGCAGACTGCTGGAAAGGCCATTGGGAGTTCCCCACTTAACATGCTTACAATGGAAGAGACAGAGACATGCAGCACCAGTCCTCATTCTGGTAAAACATTTATAATTAATTTTTCTACGGTAAAATGAGGCTTTAATCAATTGAGGTGGTTATTCACATTTTTCCAGTAATTTAAATGCAGAATTCCCTCTTTGTTTTCCTTGAAGTGTTTCTTTTTCTTTTAGATATTTTATTGTTCTTGTTTCTCTTCAGTAACACACTTTGTGACTCCTGTCTGTGAAGCATGTGTCTGAGTGCTGTATAAATAAATATTGCTTGATACAGTGCTAATACTTGCTTTCTGATGGAGCAGTGGAGGAACAGTCACACACACAGAAAATCCGCACACTACAATTAGTAAAACTTGGGAAGAATGTTGATTTTTCTAACTCGTTAGGCTGAAGTGTAACGAGGCCTGTAAGTATTGTCCTGCATCATATGGAAGGTGCATTAGAATGAGATCTCATATTGTCCAGTATGAACAGGAAGATACCAATGGCACTGGCACAATGGATTGTAGGAGGAGACTCGGGGGCAGAGCCAAGGCCAGGCTATGGCCACCACAGGCTAAATTCTGGCCACTCCACTCAGTCCCGAGACGTTAAGTTTACCATGCAACAAATGAGACAGAATTTCCACACAGATAAATATAAATGGTTGGAAAATGTTTATATATATTAAAAAAAGCAGGTTCTGGTAATACTAGTCTGCACACACGGAGAAGACGTTATGTAGTTATCTATTCACAACTATCTGGTCACCAAGTTAGTTGTCAATCAAATGTTGCATTTAAGAAAAAAAAAAAAAAGCCAAGCATTTTTTTCTTCCAATGTAATAATTCGATTGATAGTTCCTGCTTTGTCTGACAGGGAAAACATCTGTCCATGTACGCTGCACTTTTTGCCATCATACTGTGACGAGTTTTAACTGAGACAGCACTGCTTTTTCAACCACTACAATGTAAGTAATAGTCTCAGCCTCGCAGCCCATATAAATTCTGTCTCCATTACTAAGTGGAGCCAGATGGGTAGAAGAGAAGATAATGACTTGAGATTATGATAACTCATTAGCATAGCGAAAGTGCAAAGAAAGCTTCCCAACAAGTGTTAATTCAGGAAGCATGTCCTGGCTGGTTGGAGCACTAGCAGCTGGCACCAAAAAATGTTTACCCATGCATTACATTTAAGTGTTTTTCTCCAGCATGGTCTACTGAACTCATTCCAAAATACCAGCATCATTAACTAACCACTATTTTAAGAAGTAAGATGAATAAGCAAAAGAGCCAAAACATTAGAACACATCAAAACCATGCCATGCATTACTAACATACCAAAAGCAGATTCCCAAGCATGTTTTACCCAAAGATAGCAATGCAGAATGGAGATCATAGGGGTGAGAGGGATTTTATGTACACACTGCTGTTGAAATAATTTCTTCATTTATCAGTCTGACCCAACCGTGACATTAAAGACAAATAAGCTGTTGTGACTCAGAGACAATCAATTAACTACTGGAACTGGCTCACTGGCCACACACAGTGTGTAACGGCAGATCCAGTGTGTGGTGCACAGCCAGCAGACATTTCCACAGCTCCCATTAGTCAAGTGGGACTCAGCCAACAACAGGGCAGCAATAAAGACTTAAAAACCTGAGATCAAATGTGGCCCTTGTTTCACTGACTCATATCTCAGGGAATAAAGTTCAAAAGAAGGCTATTATTCTTCATAGTGTTAAAAGAGAAACCAAGTGACATAAATAGTGAATGAGCTAAGCCTAGCACCATTAAGCCCAGCAGTGCAATGCAGGGCTAGGAAGATCTATTGTCTCGCTTTGACTGTGGCATTAACATCATAGGTGGCAATATGATGGGGTTACATGTTGTCATGGGACATTGAAGCTACAACAGTGTATATGAGATTTCTTCTACTTAAGCTGAGTGAAGACCAGTGTTAGAAGCAAGGGTTTTCTGATAAAAGACAGGATTCGTACCACAGCAGTGGGAAGGTGCATGCGCTTGTATTACTTCCTAAGAGGTGTTCATGCCTGTGCACAGCATAATGTAACAAGAGAACAAAGGATCCAGGCAACATCATATTTACATAGGATTATTGTAGCTAACTGTGTACACCGTGCCCAAAGCCAAATTCAACATTTACCAAAGTGAACAGGATGTTTAATTTCAACTTCGTCAATGCTTATATAGTCAGTCCATAAGTTTTTGGACAATGACACAATTTTTGTAATTTTGCCTCTGGTTAATGTGCAGACTTTCAGCATTAATTGAAGGTGTTTAACAAAAGTATTGCATTAACTGTTTGGGAATTACAGCCTTTTTTATACATAGTCCCAAATTTTCAGAGGCTCAAAAGTAATTGGACAATTGACTGACAAGAAGTTTTATGGGCAGCTGTGGCCTATTCCCTTGTTATTTCTTGACAGATTAAGCAGATAAAAGATAAATACAAGACAAGTAAAGTGGATGAAGAAAAATCTCTTTACACCATCTAGCCAAGTCAAAAAGAGTCTCAAGGAGGTAGGCGTATGATTGTCAAACTCTACAAAGAAGAGACATCTTCATGAATGTAAACACAGAGGGCTTCCAACAAGATGCAAACCACTGGTTACACACAAGAAGGCCAGATGAGATTTTGCCAGAAAACATTTAACAGACCCTGCACAGTTCTGGAAAATATTCTCTGGACAGATGAAACCAAGATTACCTTGCACCAGAATGTTGGGAAAAGAAGCGTGTGGAGAAGAAGTGGGATATTCTTCAATGGCCAGGTCCCAACCCAATAGAGCATACTTTTCAGTTACTGAAGACAAAACTGAATGCAGAGACCCATGAACAAGAAGCAACTTAAGGTGGCTCCAGTAAAGTCCTGGCAGAGCAACTCAAGGGAGGAAACACAGCATCTGGTGATCTGCATGGGTTGGAGACTTCAGGCAGTCATTGACTGCCAAGTATAAAAAACAACCCTTATATTTACAATCATGTAAGTTTTTCCAGTTACTATGAAAATAGTTGTATTTCCTAAACAATTCATGCAATACTTTTGTTAAACCCCTTGAATTAAAGCTCAAAGTCTGCACTTCAATCACATCTTGATTTAAAATCCACTGTGGTGGTGTACAGAGGTAAAATTACAAAAACTGTGTAATTAATAATAAACAGCTGCACATGCTCCAGTTTCTCTTGTTTGGGACCATGCTGCCCCTACATCAGTTCAGATGGGCATCGTAAAAGAGCCCATTACGCTGCAGCCACCACCCTCCACCAACAGCTGCACCCAAAGACAAACATGGCGCTTCAGCAGCCTTATCACAAACAGCAGGCCTATGGGCCCAGCTGCCTAGAGCTCATGTGATCTATCATTAGTCTAATGGGTCAATTAATGTTAACTTGCCAGTAGAGCTCGCTCAGATATACAGGTTGGTACAGAGTCATTAATAATATAACTGACTGGCAGGCGCTTTCTGCTGTGGTCTTATAGCTTTCCTTTGTGATTGTTTCTTTAATGACTCAAAGATCAGTCTTTGTTTTCCTTTGTCATGAGTCTGCCACGAATTCAATTCATTAATAAAACTGAGACAATCCAGGGTAGATATGTTTTCATCCTTTTACAGGGAGCATCTCAGATTTCTGTTTCATGTTACTGTCACTCCTCCCTTTTGCTGAGAAATAGAAACAAGACATAAACAAAAATGTGGCTGGAGGACAAATCAAAAGTATAATATAATCTTTGAAACAGCCTTTATTTTATTTGATTTAATTTGATCACATCAGGTCTACATCAGGTTACAAATTGGTGTAATGTACAACAAATCAGATTCAAAGATGTCCCTGCTGTCCCTGCCTGTACAGAAGACTGATACCGTGGGACGTTATTAGGTAATTAGGCATGAAGCTTTAATAATCATGTCCACTGAAGCTTTGTGAAAGTGCATGTTCTTCCTGACAAAGCAGATCATGGTAGACTGTGCTACCAATTCTTGTTTCTTAATTGTGCATAAAACATTAAATTAGGGCTAGGTGACAACTTAATTTTACCTTAAGTTGTTATGACTGATTCAGTGAAATTATACTGTGTCATCAACTGACAAGGTCCGTTTGTGTGTATAAATGATTCAAAGCAAACTGTAATTTAAAAAAAACAAACAATCGGGTTATTAGGTGCTACTCTAGCAGTGTGACTCTAAAATTCAGTAGATAGAATGATTGCCATGAAATTTCTCCAGAGGACTAAGCCTAATCAGATGTCTGAACATTGTGGATGGCTGTGGCTTTGACCCCAAGGTTTTATCCAACTGGGTTCTATCCATCCATCCATCCATCCATCCATCCATCCACTTCCGCTGGAGCCTATCCCAGCTGTCATAGGGTGAAAGGCAGGGGATAATCCTTTTGCTTACCACCAAAGATGTTGAAAATTAGGAAAATTTCTGAGCTGTACTCTACCAGTAGGGATGCTAGAACACTAAACTGGTCAAAAACATTAAACCTGGGGTTAGTATCTTTCGAAATTTGCAGTTGCCTCAAAAAGCTGTGCCTAAGTCACTATTATCTCCACCAGGGTATGTGATTACTTTGGTTTGTTTGTTAGCAGGATAATTCAGGAACTTTCAGGCTTGGTGGAGACATGAAGTCTCAGGCTGCTCTTCTTCTTATTGCTTTCTTATTATGCTCTCTGAGCATCAAAATCCATCTAATTATCCATCTTTTTATCTTCTGCAGTTTGTCTGGACTGCAGTGGCACTGGACTAAAGAAAGGATGTCCATATGTCCCTAAGTGATTCTGTAGCACTCTGGCGCCACACAAGATATATACACTATATGGGCAAAAGTACTGGGCCACCTACACGTTACACCTACAGGATTTCGTCAGCCACGGAAAACCATGCCATGAAGCTCCCAGCGCATAGTTTTTGTGCAGAAACTGCAGTTATTGAGTCAGCAGAGCTTTGGCGACTTTTGCACACTATGCGCCTCAGCACTTGGCGACCCCTGTAACTTTACATGATCTGCATTCCATGGCTGAGTTGCTGTGGTTCCTAAGCACTTCCACTTTGTAATAATACTACTTATAGTTGAATGTGGAATATCTAGGAGGAAAGGAATTTCACAAACTGACTTGTTGCAATGTTGGCATCCTATTACAGTATTATGGTCAAATTCAGTGAGCTCTTTAGAACGACCCATTCTTGCACAAAGGTTTGTAAAGGCAGACTGCATGGCTAGGTGTTGATTTTATACACCTGTGGCAATGGGACTGAAAACACAAGATTAAAAGGTGTGGCCCAATACTTTTGTCCATATAGTGTATCTCTCTCTTCTGACTCTGTCCCAGCTGGGAGTGTCCTTGAAACTTCCAGGGGGAGGCAACATAACCAGATGCCTGAGAAACCTCGAGTGGTTCATTTACGGACCAAGAAGCAGATGTCTGTCTGAATCAGTTGCCTTATGTGTGTGGAAGATTAGTCAGCCAATGGGTGTTGGATACTTATTATGGCTATGTATACATATTATTTTGGTAACCATCTAGAACATACGTGACATTTGCAAACCTGGTTCATGGAAATGTCAAACTAACCCATTTGTCGATCTCACAAGATACTTGAGATACACTCATCGGTATCCTTTAATCTAAGGGTTTATAAACCCTCAAGCTTTTATCTTGCATTATGAGTAACTGGACACCATCTCTAAATAATACAGACATCAAAGCTCTGCTATGTTGTCAGGGCCAGCACTGACTACTATATATCATGATAAATGTTTCCTAAAGCTCTATTCGGGAGTCAAAAACTACACACATCTGACATGTTAGAAGAGAGCTTCATGTTGTAGATAAAGTATACAGTACTTTTTCAAGGATGCTGAGAGGCAATAACTACCTACTGTGGCAATATCCCCGCTTAAGAGGATTGGGAATTCAAACCAGGCAGTTTCTGCTGAATAAAATATCACAGCTAGAGGGGTCCAATGCTGTTCGAATGCTGAGCTTTGCACAGACGTGAGCTAGTGGTGGGAGCCTGTACGTGAGACACACCTAGGAGGCATTACGCTAACGTTTTGATGTCAGTGAGTAAGGGTGGTTGGTGAAAATGGGACACTCAGAGGGTAGGGTGAACAACAACATTTTTTTCACATGGGATCCTTAACAAGAACTACAACAGCAACACCTCAGATAATATATTGATTGGCACTGAGATCCTTAACAAAAGCTACAACAACAACATTTCAGACATCTCATTTACCACATGAAGGTGCAAAACCACATAGGACTTTTAGCATTTTGTCTTTTAGCAGTCTGAATATGTCTGGGAAAGCGTGAGGTGTGATTACGAGTGATGCTGACTCCTGATAACACCTCTGAAGCACGACACCTTTATGCTCAAGCTGAATTGTAGCCCAGGTGCATGCAGGGCACTGAAACTATTCACACAACTACGGACTAAATTTGTAGAACAGTGTGTTTAAACAGCAGCAATAGATCAGTAATTTTAAAGCAGGCCAAAATCAACATCAAGTCAACAACAATCACATTAGAAAACCTTGTTTTATTTATTAAAACTAGGCTGTGTTGTGTGTGCCAACTGGAACGGATTGCATGGTATTTTAATGTCAATAAAAACATGGCAGCAAGCCATGACTGGCATTTTCTTCTTGTCTTTTAGATATAAACTACTCTGTTGCCTGTTCATGACAACAGGGATGCAGCTTTAGGCTCTGAGTGGATACTTTCAGTTATGTATGAGATTTCTGAATGAATATCAAGTGTGAAAGTATCATCTGAGAACTTTATATCCAATGTGGTCATTATACTTACTTTTACAGTACTGTGCACAAGTTTTGAGCCATCCCTCATTTCTTTATATTTTGCTTCCAAGGAGCCAGACTTTCGTGTAATTTTTTAAAGTAGTCTTGAGCAATAGTTCTCCAGGCTTTTTGAAGATCTCTCAAAGTTTTTCTTTGGACATTGGCTGCTTTTTCAGTCATTTTCAGTCCCGTCCTTGTATCTGACCATTTTCAGAAGAATGTTTTCTTTTCTTTTTTTTTGTTAAGCCACTTTACACTGACCTATAAATCATTAAGCATAAAACGGGTACCTAACTCAAGGGATGAACCAGTGTTGCGTTGATACATAACAGACAACTTTGCAAATTTTAAATTGCAATTTTATGTATTTGTGGGATCCTCTTGACAGAGAACAGAACAAAAGGCAGCCAACATCCAAAGAAGAGCTTTGAATGTCCTTCAAGAAGCCTGGAGAACGATTCCTGAAGACTACTTAAAGAAATTACAAGAAAGCTTTCCTAAGAGAGTTCAGGCTGTGTTAAGGAAGGTGGTCGTACCTAATGTTGACTTTAAAGCTTGTTAGAATTGTACAAACTCTGTTCTTGCCTTATATACTGTATTTACGTATATTTTTGCACGTTTCAATAAATCACTGCATCTATTTACCATTTTACGAGCAAAATATAAAGAAACGAGGGGTGGCTCAATACTTTTGCACAGTACTGTACTTAGATTTTACACTGTACAGAATGACAGCAAATGGCTTTTATTAAAGCCAGACTGGACAGTTAGAGTGGTTTAAAAAGAGCTACAATGAATGGGTAGTTGAGAAGCTGTAGTGCGTTCACTGTAGCATACAAAATAAAAGTTTTAGGTGGAGTTCAGCTCGGCATTGCCTAAAGCAAATATGTATAACTGAGGATTGTTTGAGCAAGTAAATGAGACAGCCCTTGTTGAATTGAACTTTTTAAAAACATTCTCTTTTATGTTTGCATCCCCAGACTTCTTTTGAAAGGATAAAATATTTAAGTCTCTGTGGATATGCAGCAATAGAGTGAATAAATGATAGAGAAGAAGTATGTTGAAACACAATTATTAAAGAAGTGCCAGGAGTAACATGACAATTTCAGCTTTCTTTCCCCCACAGATTAAAGATTAAAATCCAGTACCTGTATTGGCAGCCAGTTCTTTTCATCAAATGCTGAGAGATAAAGTTATAAACCAATTAAATACCAACATATTTGGAAATACTTCTGGTGTTTGGCATACATGTTTTTCAGACATGTGGAAAGTTTTTATTGGACAGTTTTTACCTTTGCTGTGTAATTGGGCTGTAAAGCAAACGTGTGTTCTTTGATCTCACTGAAGTTTCAGCTGGCGCTTTGAATGTAGCACCCCTGTGGGGATGTTATTTACTGAACGTTTGAACATGAAATGTATTATTTGTGAAGGTGATAAAATGACGGCAGTATCCTCTTGGTGCCTCCGTTGGCTAAGCAATGACGTGCAACCCATTACCTAATGCAGGATTTTAAAACAAAAGTCAGTAAACTGTGACTCTATTCAACTGACAAACTGCAATATTTACAAAGAATGTCTTTGCCAAAATCTGCTCTATACACTCTAATCCCCCCAACAAAGAATATTTAGGACATGAGCGGATATACTAAGAGCGCAGATGCCATGATGTGTACGTAATAAAAAAAAAATCCGGGCAACTTACAAAAACAGATATCCCTGTGAAACGATATTAAAAGTGCAATTTCTTGCAAAGTTGCAAGGTGTTGTATATTCCAACTGATCAATGCGCAATGTAGCTGTTGCACAGTAGCTTGAATTATTTATATTAACGCCACAAAACCAACAAAAGGCAAACACTCAAACCCAAGCATGGTGACTCATAATCACAGCCCTTAAGGCCTGCAACTAAACAAGCGGTCTAAATAGATAACCTAGATAGTACACTGCATCCCCTCATCTGTCACACTCAAACACACGCCATACACAATCACGCGAGGGAATGCAGGAGACAGACTGGCTACGCTGCCTTCCCCGTGCTGCTAACTAACAGAACCAGACATGCATGGCCGACGTCAGATGGGAAACATTAAAATAACATGGAACCTTAGGGGACCAGGAAAGAGGATTGGAGCCATCCTGCTTCTCTTTGCTAACAGTCCCTCAGCAACGGTGAAAGAACACATGTGTGTGCGTGTGTGTGTCCCCTCCCTGACCTCGGTATGCTGCAGCTAATCGCATTCAATGCAGCTATATAATTACCTTGCTCATTCGTCAAAACCCGTGGGTTATCGTCATTAACTGTCACGCTGCCAGTTTTGGTGAATGAGCACATGTTATTATTGTGTCTGCATTTAATTAATTGCACTCCAAATGGGTGCCGTACAAGGTTGTTCAATGCTTGTGAACATCATAGACACCTAATCATGGACATGCAGGGTGATTAATATGAGCTTGTTTGTTGTACTTCAGGTTGATTTTTCACATTATAAAAGTCACAATAACATCAGTGGCTTTTTAAGCTAAGGTGATGGGTTAGCTGGGTTCTTCGTGTGCATATTAATGTTAACTTGGTACTCCATGTTCTCAGTTTGCATATTTATGTGACCTCTAACAGGATTTTCCAGTACTAAGTGGAAAGCGCACAAATATGGAACATTAGATTAGATGTTCTGCTGGCTTTAAGCACTTTATTGTTACAAGTTTCTGTGCACACACGCAGCTGTGAGTACACATGTGAGCAGCCCATTTGCGAGGGCATGGTGTGGAATATAACAAGCATATACAAATATGAATAAACTGACCAGAAGGACCGATATCTCCAGATGGAATTACCTTTTACTCAAATACACTACACTTCTATGCTTACAGTATTTAAAATATGAATGGTAATGCTTTAAATTAAAGTCACTGGAATAAGCATCACTTAAATAGTATTTAGGCCTGTATAAGTCCTTATAAGGAGCTTATTATTACTAGTACAGGAGCTGCATAAAGAGTGTGTTAACAAATGGTCACCTAACTGCTTAATAAATACATAATAGGATATATGTTGTGTGCCACTTACACTTTAACACCAAGCAAAGATAAGGATGTGCATCCTCAATGACCCCTCTAAGACTATAACAAACTAGTTGTACTAAGTAGTTTAGGGCCTGTTGGAAAACTAATACCAGTTTCTTTGTACTGGGAGTTGAAGCATGGACATTCACACTTTTTTTATATGAACTGGTTAGACGTCACTGATTCTTCGTTATGAGCTCCTATTACACAACCTAGTTGGTGAGCAGAGACACCTTTGTCATGTTTGTGTGTACCAGCCCCAGTTAACTAAACACCCTGCTGGGCCTGAGGTTGTAGGAGTTGGTTTACAACTCATATTGATTGCAGGTGTCTGTATATGAAACCAAGACAAAGAGCTTCATCTATAGATGCTGTAAACTGAAACATCCACACATATTTACAGATATTCTTTTAAAGTGTGTGATGCAAAGTAAATAAAGAAAATTAGTCACAGACATGATAACACAGGGAAAAGCGTAGCAGCAGGCAAGAACACAGAAAAAGCAAATGATAAGGAACAAGAAAGTATCCACACTGGATTCCGTCTTTTGAGCCATTAAACCAAAGCCATTAAATCAATTTCCTCTAATCTGGACAGGGCCATCCCAGGGCAGGAAATGCTAGGCAGTAAGTTTCTCGAGGGAAAACCAGCCATTGTGCCTGCAAACAGAGCATAAACTGAAGATTTTATTTAATAAAAAGCCTTTTTTCTCTGCTGAGGAAGGTGCCTGATCTCATGTTTCATGTTTGTTCACTTCACTTCTCTCTATCTCTCGTCTTCTTTAGCCACACTGATCCCTACAAGAGACAAGTACACCAGACACCTCATTACTAACAAGTGTGCCTTCCAAATTAATACAGCACTGACGTATATAAACAGATATTTGCATATGAATCTGTAGCCAAGGGACAAGATTTTTGGCACCAGAGGTTTTCTGGGTTTTTTTGTAGCCTGAATTCTTTTGACCAATCACATTTGAGCAGGCTTTGGTTGCATGCAGGTAAACAATCCCTGTGAAGAGCAAAAGGGGGAACGCATTTGCCAACATACACTTTAGAAATCACCCATCCTCAGCTATTGTCTAAATAGCAATTTAGCTTTTCATTATCTTTTTAAAAATGTGTCCACATTTGTTTAAAAAAGATCAGGACACAGAACAGCCAGATATCTACTGGATACACTGGACATCCTGGAATACTGGCTATCATCCCCAAAGGCTTAGTTATCAGGCAGAAACCAAAAGCTTCCCAAATTTCTACAGTACTGACAAGTCTGATGACCAGGTGTGATTTTGCCAAGATACAGCCGTGTGAAAAAGAAAGCTTTCACAGGACTGTATAAAGTCCTGTGAAAAACTAAGTCCACCCTCACTGCTTCCATATTAAGAGGAATTAAGAGGGTAAGCAGCAGCCAGGTGCTGCTGATCAATTGCACTTGATTAATTGATCATCAGCAAGTGTGACCACCTCTATAAAAGCAGAAGTTCTGGCAGTTTGCTGGTCTAGAGCATTCAAGTGTGTGTTAACACAATCCAACAATCTTCCCAGTAGTGGGCGTCTCAGCAAATTCGCCGTAAGGTCAGACAGTGCAATGCTCAGAGAAACTGCAAAAGGCCCAAGTGCTACGTCTCGGGCTCTGTCTTTCAGACAGATGAGACCAAAGTGGGGATATTTGGCCAACGTTTAGGGAAAACCAAACACAGCATATCAGCACAAAACACCTCATACCAACTGTCAAGCACGGTGGTGGAGGGGTGATGACTTGGGCTTGTTTTGCACACACAGGATCTGGGCACCTTGCAGTCATTGAGTCCCCCATGAACTCCTCTGTATACCAAAGTATTCTAGAGTCAAATGTGAGGCCATCTGTCCAACAGCAAAAGTTTGGGCCAAATTGGGTCATGCAACAGGACAATGATCCTAAGCACACCAGCAAATCTACAACAGAATAGCTGAAAAAGAAAAGAATCAAGGTGCTGCAATGGCCCAGTCAAAGTCCAGACCTCAACCCAATTGAAATGCTGTGGTGGGACCTAAAGGAAGCTATGCATAAATGAATGCCTACAAACCTCAATGAAATGAAGCAAGATTGTGAGGAAGAGTGGACCAAAATTCCTCCACAATGAGGTGAGAGACTGATAAAGTCATACAGAATCAATTACTTCAATTTATTGCTGCTAAAGGTGATTCTACAGAAGACTACATAGAGACCTGTGAAAACTTTCTTTTTCACATGACTGCACATCCTGCTCATGTGGGTAGTGTTTACGTTATGAGTAAAGTGCCAATGTTAACTGAACAGTAAGAAAAAAGTCCTGATATTAACCAGACAATAGTCGCGTAGGATGAAGAAAGCTGGGGAAAAAGAAACAAATGTAATCAAGGCATGTCGTAATTTTGTCCCAATGTGGCAGGAGATTATTACTAATCCAACTCCATTTGTTTTCTAACAATATATATATATTTTTTGTTCTTTTACAAAGGCAGTGTTATTGTAATTTCAGAGATGTTGCACAGTGATCCCCATTTCTCCCAGAGGCAGAAATTTCTCACTTCATTTTCAAGATCTTATATTGTTTATACTCCTGACAATGTCTATGTTATGCTTGGTTTTTTGGGTTGTTTTTTTTTTTTTATTTTATTTATTCTTTTACACTCTGGCTGCACAATGCAAATGCCTCTGTGCAGCACCTGCAGTAATAATGTGTGTCTATTTACAGGATGTATACTGGTGCTTGACATTCACTCTTCTCTCAGGATAACTGAGCATGTTGGGTAGCATGCAATGTCTTTTGTGTATGTTTACATGAGTGTGTGTCGGTAGGGGATCTGCCTTTATCCTGTGCGGGTCCATTAGCTGACAATAGAAGTGAGGAGAGAACATTACCAGAGAGACATTTGTTCTGTGTCTGACAATACCCAGCTGTAAAAGATGAGACTATATTTTACACCTCCTGCCTCCTCAGATAAGATTCTGTTTCTTCTTTTTCCTTCTGTTTGCCTCAGTGTGCATGTCTGTGCAATTGGATTTCCCCAGAACAAGCCTTTTAACATTACAAACTTGTGTAAAACTATCTCTCTCGTGTTGTGGAATTATATCTGTAAATCCAACAATCACATTAAATGCCCTGCAGAGGTTGCACTCTGGCTCTAAACAGCTCATTTTCTTCCCGTCCCCATCTGCAATCCTTTCAGTTCCCTTGTTGCCACAACAACACGTGTTCCAAACCACAGCTTCCGGGTGAATCCATGAGCCGATTGGCTAAAAGCAGTACATACCCACGACACGCCCACTCTGAAATTCTTGCTGAGGTTTCTGGCACTAGTTCCCGGCCCTTTCTGCCCAGGCAATTGGAGGTTTGAATCTATGTTACGTGACTGTGCACACACCCACCCCACACACAAACACACTCTCATAGACATTAAAAAAAATAAAATGAAAAAAAAGGACACACGAGTGCTAAAGTCAGCACATTAGCAAACTACAGACCTGGGCGCTGCTCCGGAGGACAGCTGCCAAAAGTGACTGGCTGTGTCAAAACACATCGCTCACACCTACACACTGTTTGTTGTTATTATGCTGCTATTTCATTGATAGAGTCTCAGTAGAATACTGCATGAGACGAGGTGCTAAATGCAGAAACGCTCCAGGGACAGGACAGTCACCATGATTCAAAAAAGGCACAATGATGTGCTATTTCTAGGCATGAATAGGAGGAAATTAAAATTCAAAATTAATTCCTATGGGCTGAAGATATATTTCTAGTCCTGAATGTGCAGTATTTTCATACTTTCTGTGGCTTTACCAAGAGCCTGTCCTTTAAACCACATACTTAGCCCACAGCGAGAACCTCATCACAGACCACCTATAAGATTTATTTTCTATCTACACACGGCTTAGCCACTGATGTATGACTGTGCATGTAAGATTAAATGACAGAGATATGGAGACAGTAAAAGAAATATTTCCTTATGATTTGCTGAAATTAGAAGACTGGTGAGGTTTAGGGACAGAATCTGACTTGTTCTGTTTAACTGTCTTCTATACAGACCAAAATTTAATTAAGGAAATGTAAAAGTGCAGTTTTATAAGATAAGTAAACACAAGGCTCTAAAAGCATATGGCTCAGCTAGGGGAATTTCCAGCTTCGGTCAGACTACCATAGAGAACCAAAACTACATAAACCTTGGAGTTAAATCCAAGTAAAATTAATCAAACTCATAAAATAAATAAACCTCTCATAAAATATTTTTTTAAATCTTAAATGTATTTCTGGGCCCAGAGCTATTGCTATAGCATTCTGACTCCCTGTGGTGCAGAATACAACAACTAGAAATGCCACTCAGCTTGTTTGTTTCTTTCATGTTTTGGAGTCAGTTATAGGTTGTACTTTATATAGGTTAAAGTTCAAGGCTTATAATGCACTGAGCAGAACCCTCAGCCATGCTGCCTTTCCGAGCAGGAACTGCTCCAGAGCCACTAATGCATTTCCGCGGCGTCACAGAGAGCATATAGGCAGCAGAAAGCAGGCATATGGGTAACACGGTGGCAAGGCAGTCACTGATTGGTAATTAACAGAGAGGAAATGTGCCTCAGTTTTCCTGCAGAGTGAAAAGATAGAGGAGG
>VUQI01005567.1:50448-74754 GCA_015106735.1 Paratilapia polleni
GGGGGGGAAAAAGAGAGGGGGAAAAAAAAAAAAAAGGGGGGGGGGGGGGGGTGTGAGGGGATCCAAAACAATGACGCAACTGATTAACTACTGGACAATTTCTTCTCTCTTATTTTGAAAGTTCAGTTGCTTCTAACCAGCTAGCCTCACTCGTCCCTGTCTAGACTGGTTGCGCTACAGCTGCTACGACGGCCCTTAATGTCACATAGTCACACAGACCCCAACTCCACTGTCCTGGACTAAAGCTAGCAAGGGTAGTCCTTGTTTTGCGTTAGGAGTCTGCTTTGAACCACTGGACCAGCAGGTGAAGAAGTGGTGCCACTACGCCGAGCTTACCGAGGCTACTGAGAAAACAAGGACTAAAGCTGCAGTCCAAGATAGTGGAGCTGATGCATTGTGGAGTATATATGGTGTTATTTATTAATTCAGAAAACATTTAAAAAGCATCCCTTTTCAAGCACAGACATGCACACACGCCCCAACTTTGCTGCCATGACAAATACAATGTCATTCTGTTGGAATCACTGAGAATGAAGGTGTACAAAAATAACTAACACTAAACATACTTGAATCAACATCACAAAGAAACACCACAAACTTTTACAGTAAGTGCTAAGCCACAGCTCAGGTAACAATAATCAGAAAGCTGTAGCAGTTCCAGTGCTTCAAGGACAACGTGTAAATACTGTGGGAATTGGCAAAATGAAGTATGTTTAGCATGTCTGAGTAACAGAATCAGATCATGCGGCTTTAAGTGCACAATTTGCCCACTCAAAACTATAAACTCCATGCTTCACCCCAGTCAAGATTTGCAGTTTTGTGCCAGTGCAAACCAATAATTTGAAGTAAAATGCTCCAGACTTATGAAATTTTATGTCTCAGTGTCACTTCTTACCCATTTCTAATTTTATTTTTATACCTCATGAGCAGCCAAGCCTGCTCTGATGCCAAGAATTAAAAAAAAAAGAAAAAAAGAGGAGAGCCAGAAAGAACCCAAGGCCAACTGACTTGCCCCTTAAAACCAGTCTCATGGGTTCTGTGTGTGTGTGCATGTGTGCCTGCATAATTGTGGTAATTAGCTGATCCAACAGATTGACAGTGGACCAGACTCCTGCTGTGGGTGGGCTCTAATTATCTAAGTTATGAGAGTATGTGGTTTAAATGTTGCTTGAATGGATGTGTTAAGCTTTAAATGCACAGCAGGACACGAAGGCCACTGTGCACTAATCCCAGGAATCTGAAAAAAAAAAAAACAACAACCCACATTGCAATGAAAATGTTATATGCTCTAATAGGGACTAATTTCTTTTTATCCAGCGTTCTCTTCAACAATAGATAACATATTCAAATCATGCTGCTTTTCACTGACACTGTACCAAGGCACTTGTTTTGAGTTCAGACAGGAGCCATTTCATCTTCAATCCATCCAACTTTCCATCACCAGCCAGAAATGCATCAGAAGAAAGAAATGAATATATAAACTCCTTCATAAACATTTCCCCTTTTTATTTCAGCTGTAGCAGCTTTAATGTTGAATAAAGGATTTATTCTGCACTGTAAGAGCATTGTGAGAGCTATAATGTCACTGAAAGTCATACTCAAGCCCATGAATGACCTTTAAAAAACTTTCCCCAAAAATTCACCCTGACAAACCGTTTCCTTGGAAATTCCAACATAATTTAGCATAAAGTCCTGCCAGTGCCGGCACTGTTTAGCTGCACAACATGAGTTTGTAATGCCTGACAATAATCAGAACCAAATAACAATTTGGAAAATAACAATTAAACGCTATGATGTTATGGCTTTTTTAATGCTTCATTATCTACATATTATGTGTGCCGTATCCTCCTAAATTCATGTTTTGTTTCGAAAAAAATTCTGAAGAAATAACACTGTAATGACACCCTAACTAAAGTGATAATTTTTTTAGAGCTGACTTCACAATATAAAGTACATCTACTTTCTGTTTTTCTAGCTTCTATCTAACAAAGATTGGACACAATCACCACAGCCTACAGCTCAGCATGAAAAGAAATATCACATTTTCAAACACGGGAACCAAGTTCACACTTGAATATACTTGTCATGTGGGGACTGACCAGATGCAGGCCTGCAGACCAAACCAGGCCCAAATGCTAGTTAAAGAAACCAGGCTGTAACTTATATAACCGTCCCAGAACAGGAATAAAGTTCTACCTCCCACTGGATCCCAGCCTGCAGGATAAAAGTCCTTCCTCAGCGTGTTTCATCTGCCCCATAGCTGCCACATCCCACATCCTTCTGATGACATTTACGACCTGATTGATGGGACAATGGCCAGGGCTGCTGCTCGTGTTTAGGCAGGGTCGTTTGATCAGCAAAGGCCCACCCTGTGCGTGCTCGGAAATCAAAAGTGGTGGACCAAGGGCCGATGAAATGCTGCATATGCAGAGAAAAAAATACATGTTGACACATCTGCAAAAAGGAGAAAGAACTCTGACACGATTTGGAAGTGCTGCATGGATTTCTTTATGCTGTCGCCAGGAATGTGTGTTTTTGAATACATAATATTTGTTCATGGCAATACAGATGCCATTTTGGGATGAAATACAGTGTGTGAATGTTTACGTTCTGTCACAGCTGAGGCCCCAAGGGATTTAAATTGTAGAAGGAACACACACCAAGCACACGCTAAAACACTTAAACATAAGCACATTTAGCAGGGTGCAAAAATAAACACACATAATACAAACGGTCACTTTCTTGGATCTTCTCCAAGTGTGGCGCTCCTAATAAGCAGGCAGCTGAACAGCATCAGTGTGTTTCTGTTTTTGAAGCTAGACTACGGTGGGCCTCGTGAGGAGGAGCGAGACGAGCCGACAGATAAGCGGGGAAAGGATGAGTTTGAGTCATTATGCTCAACACTGCCACAGCAGGAGAAAGGGAGAGCGAGGGAGGGAGGCTTATTTGTTACAGATCATTATGTGATGTGATTGCGCTCAGAGAGTCAAATTTCTGATGACAGCCTGAGCCACTGACCTCAGAGAGATTTTATATGGGAAAGCAAGGCAAAACAAACAATAATTACTGCACAATGAATTATCAGCAAGGATTCTGGGAGGCAATAAAAGCTACACAGTGGATCCCACAGTCGGACGCAAAACAACACTCGGCAATTAGTGCAGAGAAAATACTGTCCTATTAGTGGCAGAGGCCAGTGTGCTTTGTTCCTTCAGGAATGTTGAGGTTTGGTGCAGCAATGCGTTGCACAGTTATAATAATCTACATTTTCTGATTGGCAACAAATGACCCAAATCAACAATGAAACGATCCTGATAATAACTGTAGGTTCAAAGCCTGATATGTCCTATTGCTCTCTTCCATACAGCCACACAGGATCACATGTTTTTTTTAAATTATCTTGGACACACACACTGTCATTTATTTTGAGTCAATCACCCTCCTGCACCAATCTTGCATATTAAACTGCAGCGCAAACTACCAGACTTCTAATTTTGCTGGCTAAGCCCTATGTGTTGATATAACAAATACCGGACTAGAGATAAATTTGGTCAAGATGTTCATTTGGGTGGGAAAATTATCCAGATTTCAACATACAAAAATTTGGGACTGACCATCCAGTCTATTTGAATACAGAGTTTTCAAAGTATGCTATGACTACGGGTGCACCCTCAAAAACACGCCAATTATGTATCCATCCATCCATTATCTGCTGTTTATCCGGGTCCCGGTCCACTTTTTCACCAATACATTACTCCTGTTTCACAAATGTTTTGTAAAGGCTACAGAGCTCAGCTGTTTAGGAGGTTTAGCAGGAACTAACAGGGTTAGGACTGAGCAACACAGACAGGGAATGGAAGTTAGAAAGTACAGAGACAGACTTGGCTGTTTTGTAAAGTTTTTGTTTTGTTTTTTTGTTTTTTTTGACAGCAAAAATTAAAGTGAAACACCAACCTTATCCTTTAATGCCAATTAAACTGTGCAAAAGTCCTGACTGAGGCTGCTTCTGTCCAGAATTCAGCAGCAGCAATGCAGAAAGTAGCCAACAAGCACATAAAATGTGTAACCTTGAGCCCAGGTACATTTATATATACACAGTATACTGACATGATGCCAGAGTAAAGGTACCACTGCTAGTGGCTAACACAACAGATCATTAATGTTAACCATGTCTGGAAATAGACTGCAACCCCCCCCCCAGGTAAAAAAGCATCTAAAAGTAGCGGTGCGGCCGGGAAGCTGACATCCACAAACACAAATCAAAAACGCCACAGGGAAAATGAATGAGTCTGGTCTTCAAGCACCACATAATCGGGCCTCGCTTGTGTACGACAGCTGCAAATAACCATGTTCACTCAAAAACATGAGCAGCATCAGCAAAGTGCAGTGGTCGGAAATGTGTACTTTCAGTGCTAATGTATTCGATCTCTCATTTAGCAAACGTCTGTCAAAATATGAAAAAATGCTCACTTTAGGTACTGCTACATGCAGGCTGGCCACACAGAACAGACTCTATCCCTGTCCAGAGGCACTCTGTTTGCCAGGAAACCATTCCCCCAAGAGCTACTAGCAAATAGCCTCTGAGAAGAGAGGGTTTCAGTAATCAATGAGCTGTGGACAGGGTGGCAGCAGACAGCTAGTTAGTTCAGCTGATAATGCTCTGACAGATACCCGCAAAGACACTTTTAGAGAGATGAAGCCAACATCAGTTGTCTGTATGTGGTATTTAGAGGCCTGAGAAGTGATGTTCAGACACAATGGTAAACACTGCAATGATACTGCTGGCAGTAATCCATCATGCCTGTCTTTAGATGGGTACCTCAGGGGTGTGCAAGTTCACGTTTAAGCCAAAATGTTGTAATTAATTGTTTAATTTTGGTGTTTTATATTTTATTTTCAGCCACTTATATGTTTTTTCCTAATATTAATTCACATTTTATGTGAGAGATTAGTTTTAGTCAACAGTATTAAGCTTTGTTTCATTTGAATGACATATTTGAAGTGATAAAACAATTACTGTAGTAGTTCCCAACGAGCCCAATCCACTGGTTTGTAACCTACTTAGAACAACATCACATATCACCATCTTGATTTCTCTGTTGGCTCCCTGTTCATTTTAGAACTGATATTAAGATTTTAGCATAGACTGCACATAAAAGATGGACAAAAATCTGTTTTGAAGCTCAGAATGAGCATTTTTGGCCGCCTATTGGGTTTTTAGAACCAGATATGATGAGTGAGGGTGGATCTTACTGAGAAATGGAGGAAGCAGTCAATCATAATTCAGCCACACCCTGTATCATCCCATGATTTAACATCTACAGTACTGTAAATAGGAAGACATTTAACAAAAATGACATAATGTTGTTTTAAATAAGACTTCATAACTTGCAATTGAGACCATGAATTCATTGGGAAAGTGTGAAGTGAAATCTTGTCTTTGTGTCTTCTCTCAGGCTTTTAAACATTTGAGCTGGAAATCTGAAAGTGAAGCCATCATGGCTCCACAGCTTTGGAGTAACCCTCCGGAGGAGAAAGGGCTCTGTGACTACAAACACTTCATCAGCTTCCACGTGATGTTGTCTTTTTATTGTCATTTGTGGTATTGGCATTTGTTTATTTTGACCTTTTGTATTTTGGAGAGATGAGGTCCATTCTACTTGTGACCAGTCATACTGACGTAAAACTTTTCAGGTAATTTCATTTGAAGGGCACTTAAAGGCCACAAAGATGTCAAAGTTTCTAGTATTTCACAAGAAAAGAAAGAGATAAGCCACAAAAAGTTGAGAAAGGAAAATACATTTTTCTGTACTACGTGAATGAATGTGTGTGTGTGTGTGACAGACAAATACTAGGTTGGTGGCCTTTACCTGCCATTACTGAGCAAGCCTTCAGTGTTCTGCACAGCCAAGTGAAAAATAGGGCAGAGAGGAGAGTGACAGTGACACTATGTGCAGCAATCTCAACACTTCTGCTCTGAGTGAGTGCGACAAGGAAAGAAAGTGAGCACTACAGCATTAACCTCCAATGGCATTACTCTGGTCACTGCTTAAAAACTAAGGAAACTTCTATAGTCACCTGTTCAAATACTGGCACGCACACTGAGTAAAGTGGGGTTTTTTTCTTAGTGTATACAGAACTCAGGCTTAATGGGAATAATGATAGTCTGTTTAGGATCCCTGAGGCGAACAGATTTTACCTTGAACCAGTCGTAGCTGTCATACTTTCCGAAAACAAATTCCACTGAACCTGCTAATGTGGCCATTAAAGTCAAGTCAAGTCTGTGTGTGTGTCTGTATGTGTGCGTGTGTGAGTCAGCACATCAGTCACCACTAATTTTCTTCAACTGAAAAGGCAAAACAGGTGCACTGTATAACCAGTTTTAGAGAAGAAGAGATTTTGTTTCTATCCTTCTCAAGAAATCCAGACAAACAAGGCACCAAAAACATTTAAAGCTTTTAAATCAGGCATGAAAAAGACACCAGGGGAGTCACCTGTGGAGATTCCAACAGTATATAAAGTAAAAACCCTGATATGTAACATAAACATATATATGTATATTGCCAAATTAAAGAGAAAACCAACACACTTTTTCTTACTAAGGCACAGCGCTTCTGTGCCCCTTGGTATTAATTCAACATGTCACTGGAGCTCTGCTGGAACGACAGAACAAAATTCTTCCTCAAGATATTTCCTCATTTGAGGTTTTGAAGGTGGTCGAGGGGAGCACTGTCTAACATGTCAGTCCAAAATCTCCCATAGGTGTTCACTTGGCTTGATATTCAGTGAGTGTGAAGGCCACAGCAGATGGCTCTTATCATTTTTATCCTTGTCAAACCAATCAGTGACCCCTAGTACCCTGTGAAGGGGCCACTGTCATACTGGAATAAACCACTCCCATCAGGATAAAAATGATTTATCATAAAAGTGGTTTCTTAGAAAAACTTTGTATTTGCTGTGACAAGTTGAACCACATCAGGCCACTGAAATCCCCCTACAGCCTAACAGAGTCCCCAGATCCTTTCACTCTTGGTTTCCACCAGTGCTGCTCACATATGAATAGAGCTTAAAAAATAAAAAGTATAAAAAAGGAATAAAGAACCAGGCAAATGTCACAACTTTGCAGAGTTTGACCTGTTTAGGGGATATCCTTCCACCTTAGGCTAGATCATTCAACACCATATCTGAACAAGGCAAGGCGTGATTTGGTGTCATCTTACTGGTATAGCTTGTGTTACTTTACCTTCATGCTGGAAGTGGGAAATAAACTTGCTGTACAAAATAGACTACAATGCATTTCACTGTATGCTAAAGGCTATTGTTTTGACTTCAGACTGGATTTGGACTGTGATTGAAACCTAATACCAAATAAATAAATGAATGAATATTAAAACAAATAAAAAGAAAACATCAATGTGCAATGATGTAAAAGTCACTGAAGCCTGATGTGGCATATGATAAATTGGAACTAGGATCAGTCTTACTGGAGTGTGCTTTGCTAGGGTTTTGCAGATTACAGTTTATTATAGAAACCATATACTTGCAAGAGCCAATAACTGTTGCAACACTTGTCAAACTCTTGTAAAAAATGGTTTCATGCAAAAGCGTAACAAACAATCATTTGAATGAGCATGCAAAGCTATGCACCGACAGTATAAACTGGGACTTCCAAGTAGACAACGTTCAGTGATTGCCAATAGCTTCCCAATCAAGATGACATTTAGCTCGTATTTCCAACCATCCATCCATTTTCTGAACCACTTATCCAATTCAGGGTTGCAGGGGGATCCTAGACAGTCACCTACAGCTAATGTGGAATCACAAGTTAACCTAAGATCATGTCTTTGGACTGTGGGAGGCAGACACGGAGACACACGCAAATTCTACACAGAAGGGTCCCAGCCAGCCAGTGGATTCAAACCCAGGACCACCCCTATTGCCATTATTTTATTAAATTGTTGTTAAATATTCACTTTAATTTGACCCAGCATCGTTTCATGTTGGTATCCAGCGGATATAACAAACACTTGCTCTGCTTGCACACACACACCATCCATGCTCCTACCTCTGCATACTTTGAAATGATGCGATGAGGATGTGGGGAGAGGTTATACTGATTGATTCATCATCATCGTAAAACAAGAGAAGACAGGCTGAGGGTATTTCTGTCTTTTTGTTTGATTCTGAGCTACTGTAAATTCAATGAAAGTTTCCCAAACTAATGATTGTCCATATAAAACCAAAGTAGTCAACCTAAGAAACACTGTAGCTTGTACCCACTTTCCTGCTGATCATATAGGATACTGGTAATCTCATAGGGTACAATAGGACAGTTTGTCTATGGAGAAAATTGACCCGCACTACTATAAATTAAAAACACAAGTAGCTCTTCCTTTTGTTGTGTGCGGGGAGAAGCAGTTTGAACTAAATCTTTGACATATATGTAGAAAACACACATACAAGTATTCAAATGTGTAAAGTATGTGTATTCCAAACGGGGAAAAAGCATCTATTTTTTGCCTCAACATTTTCTAAACTGATCAAACAACAAAAGAAAAGAGGAAAAAAACAAACATTTGTACATGAACAAAGCCTGTAAAAAAAAAATAGGCTAAATTTCTCATTCTTTGTCGGTCTTGGCATGCACATCAGATAGGCAGCATGCAAAGCATCGCCTGGAGTGCTAATGCAAGTGCAAGGCGTTGAGTTCAATTCAATTCAATTTTATTTTATTTTATTTATATAGCGCCAAATCACAACAACAATCGCCTCAAGGCGCTTTATATTTTAGGGTAAAGACCCTACAATATAGACAGAAAACCCCAACAGTCAGAGTTGTGTTTACTATGTTATAAAATCAAAAACTCCATGTACAGCAAAGGGTGCATTCATGGCAAAAGCAATAGCTACAAGTGTTGATGGTTTTACAGATAGCGCTGCAAGATTCACTGATGGTGTTTGCGCATTTCAGAAACGACTGTAACAACACAACTGTGCACGATTTCGCATTGTTGTGCAAGCAGTGGAATCTGTGCTGTAATCGGGTTCAACTTCTGACACCTGTGGTTACCGTGATGCACCGCAAGTGCATCGTAGTGAAAATGTGGGAATGTCTTGAAAGTTTAGCAAGAAGAGCAAATGAGATTTGCAGAGTGTCTTTATTGGTGAAAAAAAATTTAAGGTTTTGCTAAAAGAGTGATCAATTTAATAAATGGGTTCAGGACCTTGAGGATTTCGTTCAGAGAAAAAGCTAAAATGGTAAGCTCTGGGAATGCTGCAACATTACTAACCAGAAGTCTGGCAGGTAATTGTGTTTATAAGCTGCCAAGTTAGTCAAACCTTTAAGTCAAAACTATTGCAACGTAATAGGAAAACAAAGCAGTTACTGTAATTTTTCTGAACTTCTGGCTTCTTTAAAAAATTCTGTGATCATGTGTCTTCTTACAGTGCCATTATAACTAATAGAAGTGATATAAAAAATAAGATCTGAGTTGTGAGAGACTGGAATTCGCCTTTGAGCTTGGTAACAACTTTGCATGTTCTCGTAGCTTTCAAAAAGTCAAAAATTTGTGACAGAGTATACCAGATGTTCTTTCATCAATGTAACTAAAAAGCAAAGAAAATGTAACAAAATCAGACGTAACACAGCTGGATTTTCTTATTTTCAGTTCAGCAGCTGTTTCTCTTTGTTCAAACAGAAAGCATTTTCAATAAAAGGTGCCGTTTTCCAACAGAGACTGCTAACAGGCAGATTGTACATCATTTTATTTTTCCAATTTCACTCCTGCTGTTGACATGACAGACTCCGGGGCTGCATGTAACATGCACCACAAAATGTGCATGTACACCATATATGTGTATGAGGTGTGTGCATGAATGTTTGTGAGTGCAGTATGCACTATAGCAGCTATGTCAGCAGCAGTCTTGCAGCAGCAGGTGAGATTTACGAGGTGCTAAGAATGCTTGCCTGTAGCCAAGTGATGGGAAACTGATTCCCAAGCCTCGCCTCCCTGTACCCCTGCCTAACACCCCACTTGGCCCTACTTAAAGACACACAAGCACTTAAGATACACATTCACATAAACACATGGCTGCACTTATACATTCAGTACCCCTTTGCACATGCATATACACGCACTTGCACTTGAACCTTAAAGTGTGAGGCTAAAACCTTCACTTTTCCCACTCTGGCCCTGAAAAACTCACTTCCTGGGGCTAAAATCACCTTCTAAAATGTCCCGCTCACCAATTTTTCTTCCCTGCTGACTAAATCTCTCCTCCTTCACACATATTCTGGGCTTCCAGCATGCATGGGGATACAGTACAGTGGGGATCACTGTGATAGAAAAGGCTCTCCTGACAAGGGAGCATGTTTTACAGCCTTTACAAGAATCATGAAGCACTGAGGCTTCTCTCTTTACTGGATGACACTCTCTTTCCTGACATAAAATGTAGAGTTTCATTTTCTCTTGCAGCTGCTAAATATTCTATAGTGAGCAAGTAAACAAACTCTCACATATCCAGGACACAGTACTTATATCATATAGACAACTGCTTATTGCAGGTTTGCCTTAAGTGACAGCAAATGACTTTTCTTACGACTGATGAAAGTGCTGTTTGAGGAGGTCAAGAGACCTATTTGTGCCTCTTGCCAAAAAGTATGTTTTGGTTTGCCTTTCAAAGAATCTTTTTCCTTAATATGTTATAAATGTAGACATTTAGGTTTGTCAGTGAAAACTGTGTTAAGATGTCAAACTGAAAAAACAAATAATCAAATCTGCAGGTCTTTTTGTATGTCGTGATATCACAAGTCACAGAGTCAAAGAGACTTTTAACCCGGTCACACTAGATCTCAGTGACTTGCCAAGTTCATCGCCACTTGTTTTTTGTTTATTTTGAGGGGACAATTTCTTGCATGTTTTTCTAATTTTATTTTGCTATTTTAGCAGTCTGCCTCCTTGACAATAAACTTGTAAAGTGCAGCTGCTTAATAGTGTCACATGTGGTGCTTCTTACTGTGGTGTTGTGTGGAGCTATAGTTCAGAGTGGTATACAGAAACTGACTGAGATTCTCATCATGTATGACTAACAAATGTAGTGTTGTGGAGACCTGGCATTATGTGGCTGATGTTATGTACTTGAGAACAGAGCGTGGAAGTCTCCATTGCCACGTCTGACAACTTTCTGAGCTATCCTGGAGAGCATGCTGGGTGCTAACACCACACACTGATATCACCCATCTGTTCATTGCTTTAGTTGGGTCCTTTGGCTTGCCTTGTTGTTCAGTTGAAAACAAAAATAGAAGATAAAAAGATTTTTATCTTTATAAAAAGATTTTTATCTTCTTTTTTTGCACTGAACAGATGTGCACATAAGAGAAGAGGGGGTTTGCGGTGCATACACACCTCCACGAATACATCAGCATGGCTGGCTGTTGGACTGGAGGTGGCCTGTCGAGACATTTTAACCAGCCGCCCAAGCCTAGACACTAACCTTTCTGACTTTATAGAGGTCAAGAGTGAACATCCTGAATGTCAATTATTTACAACAGCATCATAATTAGTTACAACATAGGTCGACACTGTAAATGTGAAAGAAATGGTTGTAAACATAACCAACAGCACATTTTCTTTCCAAAGAATACTTCTGTTGATTTGTATACTGATTGCAAAGGCTACCAAACAGTTCCAGCATGAGAAACACTAAAAAATATTTAATGTTGTTTTGTTGTGAAATCATGCTTGCTCTGATGTTACATGTGTCCATCCCACACATACCCTTTCAACCTGTGACTGACAGCTTTGTCCCCTTTGGCTTGCAATGAGCTCTCTGTCATTAAAGGCATTCTCAGCAAACATCCGTCCAAACAACTCAGAGGGTGATTCTGTCTCACTGTGTCCATGCCGCTATGCATTATCTCCCTCTGCTGCAGGGACTTAGAGCAGGATTAAACTGCAATTATGTGCTTCCCCTTTCTATCCAGCTGTGTGGACAGAGGAGAGGAGAGGAAGGGAGACCTTTGACCCTAAACTAATCTTTTAATGATTCAAAAAACATTTGCATTTACAATTAAACACAACTGTCAACAACACAAAATTACTGTACATATTTATATATTTATAACCCCCACCCCACAGCGACCACTATACTGAGATATATTTTTGAGAAACTGAGAACAAGTCACTCCTGAGTTACTGTACGCACTCTTCACTGTAACTTACAGTGTACATTGTGCAAAGTCATAGACACAGAATTTAAATAAAAGTTTCTTAATCCAAACTCAGTTTATTGTACTCCATCTTCCTATCCATCACAGGGTTAACTACATTTACTTTTAATTTACTTATAACCAGTTCCTTTAGGACCACTTTAGTCAAAGGAAGCTGTTATATCCCCCCACGGTATTTTATATTTGGCACCATCAGAATGTGCCCCTTCCATGTGCATACATGGAAATCCTGAGGCAGGAAGATCAGCAGCAAGAGCCCCAAGGGTACAGAAGAGAGCAGGCATCAATGGCAAATGTCAGCGTCAGTGCAGACACAGCATTAAAAAGAAGGACCTGGGGTGGAGCTGGATTGTAAAGCTGCTTGAAGAGGAAGCATAGGATGGATAGGCAGGGAATACCAATATAAATATCACGTCCTATATGACATTAGCCAACTGGATATATAGAACGTATCAGCGGAGTCATCACCTGATTAGGCTGGCAGTAGGATCAGCTGATGTACCAGGATGTCCAAGTTATTCCAACCAATAAAACCTTCAGAGATATGTGACAACAGTGTCAAATATAAATTTTCTGCAGCACATTAAAGTACTGCTGTCGCTTAATGTTCGTAGGATATAAGATGTAAAATATTTTACAGACATTCCCTCCAGTCACTTCAGGTTTAAATGAAGAAAACTTAAAAGCCCTGTATGTGCTTCCTTATTCAGTTCTGTCATTGTGATGAGACACAACTTACAGCGAAAGATGATGGCTGTGTTCAAATTTGAGGGTAAATAAATCATCAGACAAACATGATGCAAAACAAGTGTCAACTCATCAGGTACTTCAGCTTCTTCTTCCTCTGACAGATGAATATTTTAACAGAAATCAGTCAGTGTGCGCACACGTATTAATAGCCCATTCCATGACATTAGCTGGTACATGAGTGTTTGTTGCTCACACTGGCAATTCAAGATTTTTGATTGATTTTTTTTCCCTTTTGGCCAAGAAGAAGCAGTTGCCATTGATTGTATTCAATATTAAGACAATCAACAATGAGACTAAATAGTATAAGGAGAGCTCAAAAATACATGAGCTGCATACACAACTTGTCAAGCTAGGAACAAAAGAAACAAAGCTCCAGAAAACCAATAGACCCAGTGCACTGTTTGGCACTTTGGATACAGAAATATCTGGACATTTATGAGCTACAATCTTAAACTTATAAAGACAATGGTGAACTTAACTGGAAAGGTAACCCAAAGAAATCACAAATAGCAGACAAGCGCTCCAGTCTCTATACCCACTTTTATATACTGCAGAGCAATCCATTCTAATCGAATTCACTTTTTCTAAAATTTTGAGAAATTACTCTTTTTATGTCCCATTTGGCGGCAGTGGAAGCAAGGAACACAGTGTTATCATTAACTTGACATGAAAAACACTGATTGTAGAATCTATTATTTATATGGAGTCTCTCTTGTATCTCTGTTTTAATCCCAATCAACTCCTGAGGGAAATATCTGGCTTTTTAGCTTCTAACTACTTCACTGTGAAAGTCTCAAACTTTGCCTTTACTGTTTGTTGAAGAGCAGCTATTGTAAAGTGGGTTTCTTGAGAGCTGCAGACAGTGAGAGAAAAACATGCCATAAAGCTTCGCAAAGCTGAGGGGAGCTGCAGATTTGGGTGATAATACTGAGTCATTATGACAATACTGCATTGCTTTCATATTGTTATAGTGAACCAACCATGTCAAATTACATCTTTGTAATCACACTAGCAACTGATCAGTGGGAGCAAGCAGAAAAAGTGGGCATATGGGCATGCTTACAATTAGATAATGAATGGCTATAGAAACAGCACAGACTACAAGCCAGCGGCTCGCTGTGGCTCTGTTGTGTGCACTCACATACTAAACATACATTTATTAAATACACAAGGAGACAGGCAGAACACAGCCTACCACTCATACTGCATGTGCGTGCGGTTAATGATTTCCCCAGGTCGCTTGCGTTGTGCAGTCCGCCTTGCCTCCGTTCTGGAAGAAATAAAAAGAGGATTGTCAGAATGGATGAAAAGCTTAGGTGGTGGGTGGAGGATGCGGGGATATAATATATAGAAGACGAACAAGGCTATACAGTACAAAGGCCAGTAACGACACCCAGCTCTCCTTCCCCTCTGTCCTCATTCCTCAAGCTTACGGTTCTTGCTCTCTTTCGGTTTGTCTTTCCTCTCCTTACTTCTTTTTACGTCATCATTCCTTTCTTTCATTCTCTCACTTTGAAAAACTTGTTTTTACTCCCTACTTCCTTTGACGCTCATACTTAGCTTTCCCCTTTCCTTTCCTTATGTTCACCTTATGTTGTTCTGCTTCGATGCACCTTTTGCTCCTTTCTGTCTGTTTTTCACTCCTCCTTCTCTCCATCATTTTCTTCCCGCTCTTTTCTCTCCATCTCTTTAACTCTGGTCTCAGTAGGCTTGGCCTGTTTACCCCAGAGACAGACATGAAAGACAAACATTTATCTATGGGCCTGTGTCACAGCCATGCTGTAATGGATGTCGAAACATCCTCCTGCAGCTAGCATAACTGGTTTCAATGTCAGCTCTGGAAGTAGACTTTGACATCAGGCAGACGTTACAGACGTCCGCTTCCTGTAAGCTTTGACTCTGATCTTCACCTATATACCATTTCAGGTTAGAAACTTTGTGTTTTGTGCATTGTGCTGTGTGTAAAGAGCTGGATGTGTTTAGTCTAGTTTAGCATAAGGACTGGAAATCAGCTAGCCTGGATTGGTCCAAATTAAAAAGAATAAAATTCACAAACTACAAACTAAGAAATTTAAAGCCAAGCTCTTGACACAGTGCAACCAATTCATTGATTAAAAAGTAAAAACCATCCTTACACACCATATGGCCAGGGTTTTTCGTGTATAGGGTAATTTTAGCCACTGCCCCTAAGAGGTTTTTTATCAGAGCCAAAACCTTAGCACCAGCATCACTGTTTTTTAACCAGTTTTTGGGGTTTGGGGTTTCATTCACTCAAGCATAACAGACATAGGAAAATGAAGGAAAATAAACAGATTTCTGTCACATAAAGTGACACACACTCGGTGCCTTTATTACATGCACAGTCACTCCCCAAAGGCCAATGGTGAGCCAGGAAACCCCCTGATAGCTGCACATATTGTGTCATCATAAGCCCATCTTTTACTTTTGTTTCCTTTCACATCTACATCCTTTCATTTCACACATTCTTATCACTTCTTTCCTATAAACCTTTCCACAAAATATTCTATTTTCCACACAAATGCATGACAGAAATTTTAAAACAACTGCTTGCTTAACAAATAAATCATTGTGCTCTAAGCACACTTTTTAACCTCTTAATATTTCAAGCAGCAAGCTCATATTTCATATTTAACAGAGATATGATAGACTTGGCAAGGAAACATGTTATCACCTTTCTTCAAGGCTACAAAACCACAGTGACTTAACAACAGGAGTAAACTCTGTTGCACAAGTTCGACTTTAAGCAACACAGCAGTGACTCAGTGTGAGACGTGTCACTTTAATGTCTGAGTTTCAGCTTCATGAACAGGTTTAGTTTAGTTTAATTTCATTTAGTTTCCTTTGTATTTTCTCTGGTAACACAAAAATGACACTGGTCCGTGTACGAAGTATAAATCATTTGCAATTGTTGAAGCTGTGTAATGAGAAATGTCAGTTTTCAGGGTATTTCCTATTTTCATTAACCTACTTGTGCAAATGCAAATGCATGTTGACAGGTGTGACTTAATTCTTCAAATATCAACGCTGTCTAAACAATGTTAAAACTTTGCCTGTCTTATTGTCGCCTTGGACAAAGACGTACAATACAACTAAGAGCACCGAATCATCTGCTTGTTCCATAAGTCCATCTTTTACTTTTGTTAAAGATGTTTACTCATAATAGTAGCATTATGAGTAACGGGGATTGTCAGCCAGTCACTTCTTTTCAGTCCTGTAGCGTGTGTTTTGGCACTTCAGTCGTAGCAAAAATTTGCTATTTCAAAGATTTGTGTGACTTCATATCACAGCATGAGATTTACATGGTCTGTGCATAATTTATCAAGGAGTTCATTTGGGCGTGACTATTTATATCAACCACAGAGCTTTGTTTCACTCATTTGGTATGTGTTAACTTTAACAAATTACCTTATGAGAACAAAATTATCTCTGCTGGCTCTCTAACCTTAGTATTTGCCCCCAAATGCAGATGCTCATCCAAAAGGCCCAGCAACTTAACCCTCCATGACTACTGTAGCACTATATATGCAATATGTCACCGGCAGGAAAAACATTTAACAAAGCTTTCATTTCTTTACAATGTAGCTTATATAGTGCCTCTAAGGATTGACATTAGGTTTTCAGTTTGTAGTACAGTAAGCTACAGTAAGACAGACAACCCCAGGTCAACTTATATGACCTGTCAGAGCACAGCAGGTTTTGTGCAGCATTTAGATTACCTAAATGCACCACTGAACAACACATGAAATCCTTCCTGCCTGTGGCAATCTCTCTGTACAATTCCTCCATCTAAAACACAATTACACACTGCAACAGTTGTACACTCTAATATCTGCACACCCTTTACAGAGGTCTAACTGCCAGCATTATAAGAGGGGCACTTCAACTTTATATTATATACAATTTGTAAATATATCGGGATATTTATTAAGAGGTATTTGGAATGAAGCTATTCTGTAATATATTGTTTTATTTTGTAATATTTGGTACTTAACTTGTTCTTTACTGTCATGGAGCAACTGTGACCACATAATTTCCCCTAGGGATTAATAAAGTATTTCTGATTCTGATTCTGATAACAGTCATTAAAAATAATTACTTTTGTCTTTAATGAGTCTTAACAGTTATAATATATCAGCAATCTATTCAGTAATTCATTGGACCAGAACACCAAATTAATCTAAAGCTGTTGATCTAAGCCATTTCACAATGAAGCCCAAAAATAAACAAAAAAAAAAACTTCTCAAGCAACTGGTGCCTAAACCAGTATCTGGCAGTTCCATGCAATCGCATTTTAATATTGTTATTTTATTTATAAGCTCTATTTATAAGATCATTGTATGTTACAGTTCACACAAAATATATCATAGCCAGATGTGGGGAAACTGAATTCTAATTAAATGTCTATCAAAAACATGCTAGCCAAGTGTAGTTTAAATTTTGCCCAGTTTAAAAATGCACACCCAAAAAATCTGAATGGCACACTGTTTTCTTTCTTTTATATTTCATATTTTCTTTTATACACTGTTCAAAAGGCACAACTTTTACTTTGAAGGCAGACTCCGGTTACATAGCGCTTGCTCAATTTTCATTATACAAGCTGGATAATGGAACAAGCGGATGCTCTTAGTTGTATTGTACGTCTTCGTCCAACGTGACAATAAGACAGGCAAAGTTTTAACATCGTTTAACATCATTTCAAAAATTAACTCATACGTGTCAACATACATTTGGATTTGTATAGGACAATGAAAATAGGAAATATCCCCAAAACTGACATTTGTCATTATACAACTTCAGCAACCGCAAATGACTTATACTTTGTACATGGTACAATACTTTAATAAACAACATACTAATGACAAAACACATCCCAGCATCCCTGCTACATTTCACTCCCAATAAAAACTCCACAAGGACAGTAATGCCCACAAGCGTCAGAATGCATGCTGGCTGCAACTGCTGCTTGGGACACAATGACAAAGATTGGAGGTACAAGAGGAAATAGACAAGAGGAAGAGAGAAACTGAATGAGAGTATCCAGACCATGTGGGAAAAACTGTAAAAATAAGAAAGAGGAAGGAAAGAGAAATTTGAAAGTGTTTTAAGAAAGAAGGAAGGAAGCTCTTAATGTCTCTACGGTCCCCTTGGATAGGAAATGCCAGAAGGAATGATTTTGTGAGTGTGCGCTTGTGTGTGTGTGTGTGTGTGTGTTTCCTTATGTTGACTGTGCTGTAAAATTGGAAAGTGTCTGATTTTTCAAGTGCTTTGTTTACTGGACTGTCTAAATACAGGCAATGCTATTTGCTATTTACCTCAACTTAACACAGATCTCATAGATTAACCCCCACTCAGCAAAAAAAGGTTGAGAAGCCAATGTAGGCAACTTTTTGTTGCCTTTTTGTCCAATTTCGAGCCAGTTCATTTCATGCATGCGCAACATGCGTACAGTGGAGCAGGCAAATAGTAGCACGCACACTCACATGCTAACATGCTGTTAGTGTGGAGGCTCCTCACTGTGAGTGAAGACGTAAAGTTCACCAAAGTAAACCGCAGCGGGAACCACCACAAAAATGTTTGTAACAACAAACCTAATCGGACACTTAAACTACCTTCACCCAGCTGAACATGGACATTTCAAAGAAGTTAAGAAAGGAAAAGTGGCTAAAGCTATCCAGAGTTCAGAGCCAGCCACAAGCCAGCAGCCTCGGTATGAGCAAAAGATCAAAGTAGATATCAGGAAAATTATGGAGATGCGTATAAAAGAGAAAAGGGTCGACGTCCTGTTATCTAGTGAATTTATAAACATACTGGAAAATGATGCAAGTACCTGACATGCGTTTGGTTATATACTATAAATCTCTGGCAACTTCTTTTGTCTGTTAAGGTAAAATATGTCAGGTAAAGGTGGGTTTTCAGCATTTAATTTTCATTTAATTATTTGGTTAATTATTTAAGTTAAGTGAGAGAAGATCCTGTAACTTATTGCAGTTTGGGGGAAATTGTGAAGTTTAGCAATTTTAAAATTTTCATTTAAGAGAAGTTGATTTTTGCTTGTATATGCTGTCAGTTATAGTTCTTAGAAAGAAAATCGGAATGCGTCAGAATCAGCGGGTCACACTTAGAAAACATGGAAAATCAGAATCAGCCAAGAAACAAGCAATCTGAGCATGTAGTTGTAGTTGTAATGATGATGTCTTTTTAAAGGCCATGACTGACCAACCAGAATCAGCCCAGAAAATTTACTAGCTTTGACCTACTAACTTTTTCTGACAATTTAATCTGCTGAGAAAGACTGTTAAATGTGACTGAAAGTTGTGGAAATACTTCATTCAAAAATACAGAGTCTTCTCTGCTTATTTAACCTCAAATACTATCTCAGTTTGACATATACCTCCTAACTTAAAGTCCACTCAATACTTTTCTCCAGAGTTTTCCACTGAGGATACTCCATCTGCTGCAGGAAGATCAATTGCTGTTGCCAAGGTCAACAATGGACTTTCACAATCAATTTTCTCTAGTGATGATTCAGAGCATGTACTATACACTAAGAGAATTTTATCAATATCACCCACTTCTAATGTACTCTCGATGACATATGTGTACGTGAAGGAAAGTGTGGGTTGCACTTAAAAATGCCACATAAGGGGAATTCCCCTCTGCTTGAACATAAAGAATCAGTTTTCCAGGAGAAACGCTGTGGAGAGAAAAGAATGGTAGGATGGATGGATAATTTGATAGATGGAGGCACAAAGAAAGAGGCAAGCGAGCAAGAGGCTCTAACGATGACTAATTTGTCTAACAGATGAGGCCGAAGATCATACACTGAGTTTACACAAAGGATCTCTGAGCTTGCAAATGCAATTGAGGGGTGGATTAATAGCGTGGCAGTGAAATGGATTGAGTCTGTAGTGCATGGCTATTTCAAAGGAGTGTAGTGAAATAATATGGGTCAGATACACAGAAAGCAGGTGAACTTGCTAAGGACAGCTTCTTAAGATCGGAGGTCAATTACTTAGTCCTTGTACTGACAGTCTCCAATGGGGGTCAAGTTCCAGCTGACCTCCCCCACTACAGAGCAGCAGAAGATAATGGACAGCAAAACAGAAGCAAAGGGAGAGGACGCTGAAGGCAGAGCAGCATTGCATTGAGTCAAGTGCTCGAGTGTCTTTACAAAAGGACGAGCTTCAAAGTAAAGCCTCTTCATTTTGCTAATGCTGAGCAATGATATCGCTGCTGCCAGCGCAGCTTTTTCACCATCCCGCCAACATGAATAGCTCCTTTTGTCACAGCGAAATTCCACTGGCAAGTCTTTAATTAGCTGGAGGGCTCTTCCCTTGTAGGCCTGTGTGGGCAAAAAAAAAAAAAAAAAAGACAGGGCACAAGGAAGAAGGTAGCTCAGTGTGAAGAAAAATGTGCAAACAATAAGACAGCTAAATGGAGAAGCTGTCATATGATGTCTTCCAGACAGAGCTAAAACTAACATGTAACACAATTTGAGTGTTTTGAAAAGAGGGAAAGAAAAAGAGTGTGTGAGTGAGAATGAATTGCTCCATCCCCTTGCCATGTTGTTTTTTAAGGCAAGAATCAAACAGGTGGTTAACCAGCAAAAACCCAATATGAATACCCCAGGTGGTTTTTACATTGAGTTGCTGGGAAGTGGCTGAAGAACTCTTCTGCCTGTCAGTAGCTAAAGACGGACTAAATGTTAACCAAGTTTCATTGGTAATGTGACCTGTCTTGCTTCCTCAGATCAGATCCTTCAGTAAAAACAGTTGCCTTTTGTGTCTCTGGAAAGAGAAAGAAGATGTGATGATGCCATAGTCATCAGTGTTGACTCTGCTTTTTAGTCTGTGTGTTAGTTTCTTTGTAGTCACTTTCTATTTTATTTTGGTTTTGTTTCATTGTGCTTCTAACTGCTTTGCTCTCTTTGCCTGCCCTGCCCTCATTAGATTTAGAGTTCAATTAGCCTTCTATCTACCTTCTGTTAAGGTTTATTAATGTTCTCTTTTTTCCCAAACCTGCCTGTTTCATGCTCCAGTCACGCAGACCTAGTGACTGGTTGGTGAACCCCCTGGCAACCACTGGTCACGAGGGAAAACTGAATTCCCTGACTGGTTGTGAGTGGTTACTGGAGGATGCTGTCAGTTGCTGTGAAACTGATTGCTAAAGCCCCATTCACGCAGGTCAAGAGATCAGTCAGTGGCACCCCTGTAAACACCAGTTGCTAGGGAAAAATGTGTGTTCTGCAACCAATTGGCGAGTGGCTGCTGGAGGTCGATTGCTGTCACTAGGGTGAAATTGGTTGCAAAGTGGTATACGGCGCTGCACCAAGAACCTCCTTGAGATTGGTTTGGTTGCTAGGAAGTTGCCGCGGTCAATCGTAGTTTGCATGGCAGACACCAACTTGTCTGGAAACAACTACTCGCGAAGTGGTAGTGAAACTGTGAAAAGTGCGATGCAAACCGGAAACAGAGACCGTGTGCAACAAACACACGAAAGGCGCAACTTTTACTCATTTCCAGCTTGCTTCACACTTTTTCAAGTTTCACTACAGCTCAGAGAGTAAATGACAAGTGTCTGAAAACAAGTCGTGTCTTCCACACAGACTACAGGCGACCATGGCAGCCAGCAACCTCCAGCAACCACTTGCCAACTGGTCGGGGAATATACATTTTTCCCTAGTGACCAGAGGTTGCCAGAGAATCGTCGACAGGTCTCTAGGCCTGTGTGACTTTAGCGTCCAGCAATTGGGTCCTCCTCTGAGCCCATAATAATAAGGGACTTAAGGTCACACATACAGGAAGACTAGCAGTGATGTGGCAACTAGAGAGCAGCGAATATCAATTAAATTTATTGACAATGAAAGCCAAAATATTAACCATTAGCAAAGCAAAGTGGGTGAGTACTGAGTAAAACTTCTCTCTACTTTGAGGCAAGCGATTGAAGCGACTATGAATGGGAGTCAATAAATCTGCTGATTGACATATGATTGCAGAGGGTGCAGGTGATGTATGACTGAATGACTGGTGCAATGACTGAATGGCTTTATATGTAGAAATATATGCCACTGAACATGCAGTGAAGGTCTACTAAAACATGCTTCTGAGTTGCATGATGGGAACTACAGGGTCCAGTATTTTTTAAGGTTGATGATTCACACTAGGTACTAAAATTCCAGATATAGCTCTGTTTCTTAACCATACTTTACACGGAGTACCCCTTTAAATATAATATAATGTTGACATTTAATAAAGAATACTTTGAGGTATGTTCTACATCTATGATGCATTTGCTTTATGGATTTTAAATTGATTACAGCCGTCTTGTGTTTTGTACAGTGCATGCAGAACTTTGCTAGGCCTATGTTCATGAGTGTCCTGTGACAAGTTGCGTTTCAATCGTGTGTGTGCGCGCGCGTGTGTGTGTGCCATTTGATCACATGCTTGTGCTATATTTGCGCTGACTGGACAGCCATCTTATATAGCGCATCTAAGCCGACCCCAGTGCAACTTCAGATAATACTGAACACTGTAAGACGTGGGTCGAAACCATATGCCCAGCCCTGACTGAACTGTAGCCAGGGACATACAGTACATGTGTGCAGCAGCTTTTGTGATGGAATGCCTGTAACTACCTACTTTCTTCTTTGTTCCAACCAACATATTTTGACTTTAAAAACAGACTTAAACATATAAAATATTTAACCAACAAACATTAAAAACCTCATCTCATCACCTCATAATTGAAGGTCTACACCTGTTTCCTGTTAAAGTCAACCTATTCTGCTCATTTTCAACTGTTTTTATTCTTGGACTTTACTAGACTAGCTTTGCATGAGTCAGAACTCAAAATATTCCTTATTCATCTTATATTGAACTGTCAAGGTGGGGACTGGCTAGAGTGTTTTTTCTCTTTTCCCTTTCTCATGCAGGTGGATGTGTGGGCAGGGCGCGCCTTATCTCCACCTTTGGGTGGAGCTGTGTTTCCCGGGGTGATCTCACACACCTGTGAGTCATCTGCTTGTCCGAAGGCTGTGTATTCAGGCTCGGCTGTGATTGTCCCTACCTGCTTGGTGGTAAATTGGCTTTGCTTGTTGTTCTTTGTGTTTCATACTTACCTGTACATAATCCTTGACTCTCATTTCTTCCCCCAGTATCACAACGAAGGATTCAGTTCCTGACCAGCACACCTCAAGGACCTTGACAGCTTCGCTTTGTGGGTTACGCAGCTTACAGCTGTATGTTCCGCACTCTCTCAGCCTTCAGCCATTCCTCCGCATCCAGCCGCTCACGGAGAGTCACCTGCCTGCCCACTCTCCACTGCACCTGCACGAATAACTTCAGACCCTCAGCCAGCTCTCTGACTAACCTCCTCCAGCAAATAACTCCCCGGACCACAAGTAAGGTTTTATCACACATTCTGCACATTTCCACTAACCACTCTGGCCCTTGCTAATTCTCCCTCTCCTTCTTTACAGACTCTCCCTGACTGCCAGTAATACATGTTCTTTGCCAGCCTTGATCCCCTTGCCCCTGTTCATCTCTTCTGAGTATTTGTTAATAAACCTCTTTAATTGCAATTCCTATTGTAGTCTGCTTTTTGGGTCCGGCAAAAATCTGTAGCCATGACACTGAACTTGGTGCAGCCCCTCAGTTCAGCTCATTGGCTCCCATTCACAAACATAAACTTCAAACGGCAGGTGGGTGGGGCTTCTACATAATCTTATTAGGAATATCTGCTTTCACTGACATCATACAGAGCCAAAAGTAGAAAAAACTGTCTGAGGCAGAGTGTTTACAGCAGTGTCAAGCCTGAGTTTTTGGCTCAGGGATAACTTGAAACTTATAAGCATAGACCACTGTAACAGTATATACAGCTCTGGAAAAAATTAAGAGACCACTGCAAATTTTTCAGAAATCAGCATCTCTACATACATGACAGTCATTCCATTCCAGTGTCTCTTGAATTCCAACACAAGCACACCTGTTTCTACCTAATAAGGTACTGATGAGGTGATCACCTGAACCAAATCTTATTTAACGAGGAAAAGTATAAAAACCATTGCTGTGGTCATCACTATCCTCTTGCAATAGGACCAACTGGATGGCAAAAACAGTACTAGTAGTACATCAAAAGTAACTGGAATTTAAAAAAAATTCCACTGACCATGCAAAAAGAAATGAAAAGAAAAGTTTTGTGTGAGGAAAAGAAGGGTTCAATTCTGGCTTTACTGGCAGAGGGATACAGTGAGCATCGGGTTGCTTCCATCCTTAAAATTTCTAAAACGGCGGTTCATAAGACGTACA
>VUQI01005569.1:17837-31036 GCA_015106735.1 Paratilapia polleni
TTAAAGCACTCAACATAAGAAGATGCTGGCTAAAAAGGTGGGTTTTTAGGCTGCAGCAGAAGATGACCAACGATTCTGTTGTCCTGACTTCAGCAAGCCAGAAAAAAGAAGAGCTGTCAATGAGATGAGTGACTAAAGTTGTAACCAATCTCATAAATATGTCTAGTAGGCGCCCCGCTGTGCCTACTTGTGGTCTAAAAGGTATGTTATCATCCATTCTAATCAGTAACTAAGAAAAAGCAACCCAGGTATAAATTACACCTCTAGTGGTTGTGTGAATAAGTGCATGAAAAAAATCTCCATTGGTGTCTTCACCCCAGTAACCTAGAAAATGTACCTTTCTAACATATGGTTAACTTTGTGGAAGGGTGTATTTTAATGGTTTGGGACAACTATTATCTTTTCCTAAATCTAACCAAGATGTTCTGGTGCCTCGACATTACCAAACTTATGAAAACAAAAGTAAACAGTGAGTCAAAGCAGAACATAAGCCCAGAAGATGAAATGTGTGAAAAAATTTTGGAAGAAAGGAGCAATCATGATTAACTGTAGAGGTGGAAGAACAAACGACAGGGCGCCTGCAACATGAGAGTTGTAGTAGTCCAGATGACAAGCATATGGGTCACCTCTTTGCAGGGGAAGGACAGAATCCTCAAAAGCTTCTGGGTCTAAAAAGTGAAGACACTGTGGAAGTGCCTTAAACCTGCATTCTTTTTAATGGCCACCAGGTGGCGATACCTGTGGTTGCAGAAAGACTTCCAGCCCCTTGGCACTTTTCACAGTTTCACTACCACTTTGAGAGTTGACGTGTTCCATGCAAACTACAGGTGACTGGCAGTCTGCTAGTGACCAAAGCAATTGCAAGGAGGTTTTTGCAAACCAGTTAGGGAATACACATTATTCCCTAGCGACCGGTGATTGCCAGGGGGTCACTGACCATCTCTAGGCCTGTGCGACTGGGGCATTAGCAATCAATTTGCCAGCAGCTTCCAGCAACCACTCGGCAACCAGTTGAGGAATACACATTTTTCCCTCACAGTCAGTGGTTGCCAGATGGTAGCAGACTGGTCTCTAGGCCTGTGTGACTGAGGCCTTATTCACTTGACCCTATAGCGGACAAGCCAACGTCACATGGTTAGCAGTCACATGTCTGCAAAACCTCAATAGAAGTCTATAGGGAAATTACCTCATTTCTCACTTGATATAATAATAGACTTTTTTTTAATAGACTTTCCTTGTGAGTTTCTGCTCTGAATTGTGTGAAGTTATATTTAATACAACATTATGTTTATTTTGTAATATGTGGTCACACTTAGAATAAAACTGATGATAAGCTGACAAATTGCTACTGTATGACTGTGTAGTGTCCTCATTCAGATCCATCTCGTGTTACGTCTGGTTTCAAAACCACAAGCCACAAGGTCATGGGTGACGACACATTGGCTACGTCCATCTTTTATATACATTTTATGATTCATAATCTAGTTCATGGTAACTGGCAGTGTCTTGCCACATCTTATATGTTTGGTATAGCAGTCTTTCTCCATTGACTAATAATATTCTTTGCTGTAATGAAGGAATAACAGAGTTTCTGAGATTTGAGATTAGATTAGAAGTAGGCCTAATGGTTTTTGAAACAATAGCAAAAGGGTTTAATTTTAGTACACTTGAGAAAACTATGTCATTGATAGAAGGACATCTGGATAGGTTTTATGCAGTTTTGCTTTATGTTATCATATATAACTTCTACAAATCAATACTGTGTGAATCCCTCTTGTTTTGACACATCCAAAGCAGCTGTTGCAAATTGAATGTGCAGAATAGAATAGAGCTGCAGCAAAAAGAAGCCAGTTTGAAGTTTATTTTCAAATCCCTCCTTTGCCTGTTCTTGCTAGGACATTTGTTGAAATACAACACACATACAGTATATGCCTGCACCACATGGAGACACACACACACACACACACACACACACACACACACACACACACACACACAGTCTGGGAAAGTCCTTATGATAGCGGGTTTCACACTCTTCTCATTTATGTCTTGTTCCACTGTCTGCCAGAGTGTTCCAACACATTTATAGCCTGGAGAGAGTGTGTGTGCATTTGTTTCTTCATGTGTGCTTGGATGACTTTGAGTGCATGTGAAAATCCATGTCTGAAACTCCAGATGAGGTTATTGCATATCCAACAGTATCCAGACCACATCAGCTCTCTCCCAGGATCCATTAACACTCTTGCATATAGTTTTTTAATGATAAGAGAATGTGATAGACTGGTGTTCTATTAAAGCTTTAGCAGCAATTTGTATTACCACACAAATATTCTGAGGTTCCTATTAAAAGGAATATTTCCACAATGGGACAACCACAGAGACGGAGGCCCCTCACATGCATTTAAAAGGAGCTATGAGGAGAAAATGACCAATGACCTCAGCTTTGCATACAACTGTGTGATTGTCCACATAAGAAAATTTGGGCAGGCATCAAAATGAAACAATGCACATGATATAAATACACGAGTTATGTACTGCTCTCATTGATCTTGGTGTTGTTTTTAAAGATAGTAGTCATTCAATCTTTAAACATCATATTGCATGATACATGTAATGAACCACAGGAGGAGAGGACACAAATTCAGGATAAAGAAGAGCAGGAAAAAGTCCAAAATCCAGATCTTTCATCAGCTACAGACAGTGGTCATACACAAGAAGGCAGGCAGGCAGCAGAAGGAAAAAAGTCCATCAAGCAGCAAAACCCCAAATCAGTCCAAAACAGTCATACACAAAGAGATCAATAAGAACACTAGGAATATCAGAAAATGGCTGGAAAGCTGGCAACCAGGCAATGCTAGACAGGTGGTATATATACACTTAACTGATTGGACACAGGTATGGCATAAAAAGGGCAGGAAAATGAACAAAGTCAGGAAGTAGAACTAAATGATGTGGGAAACATCTTCTCTTGTTCTTTTTAATGAAATGGGTACTCCTTTAGCACAATTATCTGACATGCAGGGTACTGTTCCAGAACACTGTTTTGCTGGATTGAGAAGAATAACAACCAACAAAAGTCTGCATATGGAAGCAGGTGTGGTTGTGTGTGGTACAATCTCACAACTTCCAACCAGCAGACAGGAGCTGACTCCCATCTTGACCTGCTAGTTTTACACTTTTGTTTTACTTTCATTTTTGAGTTTTCCTTTCCTGTCACTGTTTGGTTAGATTTAGGCACCAAAACTATGGGGTTCGGTTTAGGGAAAGATAATGGCTTAATACACTCTTTCACAGTGTTTACTGTGTTACAAAGCAAACTTTGTAACACTTCCATCTTTAACAAGCTTCAAGCTACAAGCTTCAAGCTAAGTGTACTCAACAGATGAGTACACTTGGTTGTGTCTGTTTCAGGTGCTGGCTCCAATTAGACTCTATCGAACTACCCTGCACATTGAAAAATGGAGCTTAAGGTTTATCCATTTCAACTTAAGGGTTCTGAGGAAGCATCTGTATGTAATGAGTTGGGACTGAGAGATGAAACGGATGTATGTTTTCACAGTGTGTTCTCTCCAAGAGGGTCAAATAATACAGTTTGTAACATGCCACATGAGTCTCACCATTAGCAGTGAGGTGTCTTTTGGCATTTTGGCTTGGCGAATTGGCTGCAGAGAGGTAAAGATCCAGTTTTAGAGACGTATCAAGTCCACACTAGAAGTCTATGGTATGAGTAGGAGTGATCTTGATCCTTCCTGCTTCTGTAGGAAAGATCATGCTTTGAGTTAAAATCCACCCCTTCATACCAGTATCCCTGCACACTGAAAAATTAAAAGCTAGGAGTGACAGCTCTGTCTCACTAATGCCATAACCTTGTCCATAACTGAGACATGCCAGCAGGTTTTGATTAAACTGCATTGTCTGATGCCCCTGAAACAAGATAAAACTCATTTTCAGTTGGTTTGTCTGCCAGGGAGCAAAATTACCATAAAACTATCAGGCTGAATTTCATGAAACTTCATAGATTGGTGGAGCAGGAGCAAAGTGCGAAGTAGGATATCGGCTTTGGCTGGAGGATGCACTCTCCTTTAGTGCACTTTGTTTCTGACCAACCTTCTTATCTTACTTCTTATTATTTTGTGTTGCTGTGTTTTATATTTTTCTGAGAAATGGCAATAAATGTTGTACCAGTGAACAGACTGTAGAGAATGTTATTTGTGGTTGTGTTGCAGGCTAGTTGAATCAGTTTTTATTGGTGGACCACAGCAGACTGTCAGTGTAAATCATTTAGTTAAGTATACACACATACATTTGAGGAATGCAATAATGCAATATGAGTGCCGACAGATATGAACATTCAGACAGAAAAAAAAAACATACAAAGCACAAATGGCACTCTGAGACAAATAATACATGCTCATGCACAATCAGAGAGCAAAAGATACAAACACATATAAACGGGTTATAAAAAACTTTGTTCCTTTCTTTGGAACAATTTTATTGAACAATGAAACAACACTTTTGTGTTTTTCCAAATAAACATTTCACACCACCAAAATTAGTTTTTGTTCCCAGTGTTGGAAACTGTAGGAGGCCTTACAGGGGACTCAGCATCGCAGACCAGTCCATCCTCTGCTCATCACATTTGATGTTTTTATTGCTTTATGTTTTTCTTTTTTGTTGCTTTTGCAGTTTGTCAAAGTTGGCTGCATTTATTGGTATTTTAGGTTCAAAAACTGTTTCATCATATTACAAATGTGATCACTTATAACAGCATTTCTCTTTAAGGGGTGGAAACCAAACTATGCTAGAGCCAGTGGATCAACTCACTGTAGGGTTAGGGTTTTTCCATTATTTTGTCACCTGTCACCATGTGGAGCTCATAAATGGGATGATCTACACTCACAACAGTTACTTAATGATTCAATTCAATTACCTAATGATCCCCATTGATGTTTCACATTATTTTCCATTAACATAATTGATAACCAATATATATGCTGCAGTATTAGTGCCTTATGTAGAGTATATGCGTATCTTTTTAAATATTGTAAAGTAGAGAAAATAGAGTGGATTTAAATATCTTATCAGTAACAAGTGGGAATAAAACATAGGACAAAAACACAAACTCAAGATGGTAAATAATCTCACACACATAAACATTTCTACTCTAGGATGAAAACGTGTCCTGACGCATCTGTCCCAGGCATGTTTTATGCTGCTTTATTCCTCTCTTTGCCAGATGTTCATTTTGTAAATCAATCTTCGGTTATCAATCAATATGTCAGGCCCAAAAGTAGTTACACTGATCTTTGTTTGTTGTATGTAAACAAGAGGATGATGATACAGAATAAAAAACAATGCAGAAAGTCAGTTATCAGTTATTTTTGGAGACACCAAATTAACAGAAAATGTCCTTGATGGACTGGTGACCTGTCCTGGGTGTACCTCGCCTCTCGCCCTATGACAGGTGGGATAGGCTCCAGTCCTCCCATGACACTGAATTAGATAAGCAGTTAAAAAAATGGATGGATAGAGGGATGGATGTTAATTTACTGCAAGTGAGTGGGCATGGTGTGTGCTGCCTGCTGCACACTCTTTCCAGGCAGCTCCTTTCCCTAAACCATCCATTCATCCATTTCCTTAACCTGTTGTCTGATTCAGGGTCATGGGGGTGGGACAGAAGGGTTGGGGGTGATTATCCCAGGTGACACAGATTGTGGGAGGAAGCCGGAGTACCCAGTACCTATGCAGGCATAGGAAGAACTTGCACACTTCACACAGAAAGGCTTCACCAGCCAGCAGATTCAAACCCAAAAGCTTCAGTGCTAACCACTGAATTTCCTGTTGTGTGCGTAAAATTGTTCAAAACTCACGTGAAGCTTAAGGTTAATAAACAGGATTGTAGGTTAATAAGGATCTAATGAGATGTATCTAAAAACAAACACAATGGAAGATCCTTAAGTCCTCAAAAGAGGGTTAAAAAAAGCTTTATTTTGAGTGGTGGTTCAATTGTACGTTTGCGACTCTGAGGACTCAGAACTCATCAGACTGTCAGAGTTCAACATGTTTGTACCTTCCGTGTGATGACACATTGTGTTTTTGTAATCAGTGTCAGTGTGTATGTGTGTTAACCAAGGGTCTAATGCTGTGGCTAAATAAACTGAAACAACCATGTACTTCATGTACTTGGATGTGTAAATTTCTGCCACTGTGTACGCGTTCTGTATCATTTGCACATGTTTATAATATAGATGTGTCTAGGTCATCAATCTGAAAATATATCAGTAGCTGTGTATCCCTTTTATGTGCCACTCTTGTGTTTAAGTGTACAGTGTATACGTACCCAGACAGTAGCATCAGACTGTCAGACATCAACACATACAGACTCAGACATTTTCCTGTAATTGCAGGTTGCATCTTGGAGAAACTTTACCACACAGGCAAAATAGGTTTAATGATTCTGTCATCTCAACTGGAGTAAAATACAAATTTTCAAAGAATGTCTGTCTGGATATAATCAGTTCATCCATACACATTGTAAGGTCTTCAGCTTATAAATATATAATTGCCCCAAGATAACCGTTGTTGCGAATTGGTGCTATATGTAAATAAATCATACAAATCCCAGGTTTTACTCAAAGACAAAATAGAAAACATAGATGTACTGTAGCCCCTGTAATGTCACCCTTTGGTTTTAGTTTAGCTTTATAACTGTCGTCATCTTTGGAGCCAGAATAGACAAAATTAAGATGTGAAGGTGGAGTGCTAAGTTGTCTGCTAGTGCTAGTCAGCTGGGTGCAAGCTGTATGAAGAGGTATTACAAGTGCATTGCACAGACACAGCTACTTTGTAATTAGTTCCAAGAAACATATAACATATAAAATAATTCCACTGTACCAATACCAACAACACAAATTAAGAGGTCCAAATTAGTGATTTTAATAAACTGAGGTGAAGCCTAGCACAAAGCTAGCATTTTCGTATTTTTGGATTTTGTGAGTCTTCAGCATTAAAGCTGCATTTTTGAGTTTATCTCCTGCCTCTCGAGTCCTGCATTTGGGTCCACTTCCTGCCTGCCACACAGCGTTACATGACAGAGTGATCCGACCCCAAATGGACCCAGTGGACTCTTGCTTTGTTTTGGCTGAGGAGTTTTGTGAGGAGCTTGACTGACTGAAAAGAATTTCCTTCCGCATCCGTACATCCACTGGTATCAGGACTTTATCAGTTGGACTTATGGCCATGGACGGCATAATCAAGAACAACCCACAACTGCTTCACTTACCAAAGGTTTCCTGTCTGTATACATCCATTATTTCCTTCAGAGAACAACTTCAAGCGCATGAATTGGCTCTTTCCCTCACTGGTGCCTCCTTGCTGCCGTAGCCACAGCAGCAGGCCGGCTGCTCGCCGTCGCTGCACCAGCCGTATGCCAGCTCCACATCTGCCCCACAACAACAAAAGGGCAGGAAACGTAGAGCTCAGCATCAGAGACTGATTCCCCAGCCCGGAGACTGCATTTCCTCTGATGAACTGGTCACATTGTTGTTGGGGTTACCCCCGCCAGAGCCACTCCCTGCCCCTATGCTGCTGTCTTGCCTATCGGCAGCCCAGCTGTCTAGTGCCCCAGTCTGTTCCTCGCCAGCTTCCTTGTTGGCGGGGTTGTGGGCTCAGGATGAGGAGCCTGCCGCCGCTGCACCCCCTGCACTGTCTTTCAGGAAGAAGCAGAGCTTCATTGATGCTCCCAGCAGCAGCCCCGCACCCAGTCCTCGTCGCTGCAGCCGCAGCCCAGCCTTCCTGCCTCACTGCTGCAGCGGCAGCCCAGCTCCTCACCTGCCTCGTTGCTGCAGCCGCAGCCCAGCCCCTCACTGCCTGAGACCACTGTCTCAATTCCTCAGTCTTCCAAGAGGAGGCGTGGTCCTCAGCAATGCCACTCACCGCCGCAGCCCAGCACGCCACCTGCTTTGCCGCTGAAGCCACAGCCCAGCACCCAAGTTTCTCTACCTGGGTCGGTCGACATCAGGCCCCAGCATGCTCCGAAGGTGACCGACGCCAGGCCCGTGCCAGTTCCCACACCGAGGAGGAGGATTGCTGGTCCACAGCCTGCTTCTCGGCCCGTGTCTGGCGACGCTGGGCCCAAGCCTCAGCCTGTTTCTCCGCCCGGGTCTGGTGACACCGGGCCCAAGCCTCAGCCTTTTTCTCCGCCTGCATCTGGCGACGCCGGGCCCAAGCCTGTCCCTGCCCCCAGGACAAGGACCCATCAGAGGGCAGTTCCACCAGAGCCCCCTGAGTACTCTGCACTGGCTACCTCAGAGCCCCCTGAGTACTCTGCGCCGGCTACCTCAGTGACTGTTTTGCCTGTGCCAGCCATCCCAGAGACTGTGTTTTGCTCTCCCGAGCCACCTGTGTGTTCTGTGCTGGCCACCCTAAAGACTGTGTCTTGTTTTCCTGAGCCGGAGCTGGGCCCTGTGCAGCCTCAGCCACTAGAAACTCCTGCAATGGGGCCTGCGCAGCCCAACCCTGAGCCTTCAGAGTGTCCATTCCCTGAGCCTCTCACGCCTGAGCCAACCGAGCCTGAGGGGTTCCGCCTCCTCCGTCATCGGCGCCCACCTGCTAGACCTCCTTGTCCCAAGCCTCCGGAGCGGCCCCGTCTGCCTCACTGTCACCGGCCACCTGAGAGCTTCTGCCTGCCTCGCCATGGCTGGTCACCACCTCGACCTCTGGAGAGGTCCGTCCGTCACCGGTGTCAGTCTCCGGCCAAGCCACCCAAGGGTTTCCGTTTTCGTCTTTGCCGCTGGCCATCCGGCCAGAGCTGCTTCATCTTCGCCGATGGCCATCAGGCCGGCCCCATGAGCAGCGCCGTCCCCGTCGGCCACCTCCTTGGCCACCTCCTCAGCCACCAGAGGGGCTCCATCCCTGTCGTCGCCGGCCACCTCCTTGGCCACCAGAGGGACTCCATCGCTGGCCTCCCGGCCGGCCCCCAGAACTGTTTTGCCTCCTCTGCCGGTCTCTTGGTCACCCCCCTGAACAGCCCCATTTGCGTTGTCTCCGCCAATGGCCTCCCGGCCAGCCCCTACAGTTACCTTGTTACTGCTGCTGGTCTTTGGGCCGGCCCCCAGAGCTGCTTCGTCTTCGCCGCTGGTCTTCAGGCCGGCTTCCTGAGTTGCTTCGCCTTCGCTCCCAGCCCAGCCTCCGGGGCGGTCCCCTGAACTGTTCTCCGGCTCTGCCTGACCCCTGGGCTGTCTCCTGGAGCGCCCCCTCTGCTTTGCTCCTTGGCTGGGCTGAACTCCTGAACTGTCATTCCTGTTTGATTTTGACAGTCTCTCATCTCTTGTGGCATGTGTTCAGTTTAGCTTTGCTTCCCTTGTCTAGTCATCCCTGATTTGTTCCACCTGTTCCACCCTGCTGTTTCCTATTCCCCTCCTTACCCCTGGTGTGTGTGTATATATTGTCTCAGTCTCCCTTTGTCCTTTGTTGGATCACTCCTCGTGGCTGTGTGAGTCTTCCTGGTCTATGTTTCCTGTAGAGTCCCAGTTTTTGAATATTTTGCTCCTACTCTGCTTTATTTTTGTATTTTTGTATTTTATGAGTCTTCAGCATTAAAGCTGCATTTTTGAGTTTAACTCCTGCCTTTCGAGTCCTGCATTTGGGTCCACTTCCTGCCTGCCACACAGCGTTACATGACAGAGGTAGGCTGTTCCAAAGTTTGAGGGCTTAAAAGCTGCAAAAGCTGCATCCCCAATTTTTCTATATGAGCAATGGAGGATCTAAGCGTGCGAGCCAGGATATAAAGAGACAATCTTTCAGAAACGTAAGATGCTCCAAGACCATTTAGGAATTTATATACAAATAAGAGTATTTTAAAATCAAGTGTGTAAGATACTGGAAGCCAATGTAGCTCTGCTAAAACTGGAGTGTTGTGCTCTCTGTTATTAGTTTTTGGCCCCAGTCACAGCTCTAGGGACTGATTGGTGACTGCCTGGCAACCACCAGTCACCAGAAAGAATGATTAATCCACAACTGGTTGTGAGTGGTTGGTGGCAGTTGCTGTGAATTCGATTGCTAAAGCCCCAGTCATGCAGGCCTAGAGACCAGTCAGTGACCCCCTGCTAACCACTGGTCACTAGGGAAAAATATGTATTCCTTGACCCAAGTGTTTGCAGGAGGTTGATTACTGATGCTAGGTGAAGTTGGTCAAAAAGATACGTAGTATATGGTGTTGCACCAAAAACCTCCTTGAAATTGCTTCGGTAACAAGCAGATTGCCATTACCTGTAGTTTGCATGGAAGACACCAACTTGTCTGCAAACACTTGCCAACTAAGCAGTAGTGAAACTGTGAAGAGTGTAAAGCAAACCAGAAACGGACACCATTCATCTTCAAAGTAAAAGTGGGTTTCAGCAGTAGGGTACAACTTTTACTTTGAAGGTGAACTGGTTTCTGGTTTCTGTTGGACTTCTTCAAATTTCACTACTGGCTACCAGCCAACCCTGAATTGGATAAGCGGAAGAAAATGGATGGATGGACTACTGCTGGGTGGGAGTGTTTGCAGACAAGTCGACGTCTTCCATATAAACTACGAATGACCACGGCAATCTGCTAGGGACCAAAGTAATCACATGGCGGTTTTTGGTCCAGCACCCTGGGCAGCGTGGTTGCACGGTGGTTGGCACTGTTGCCTCACAGCAAGAAGGTCCTGGGTTCGAGTCCACCATCTGGTGTGGAGTTTGCATGTTCTCCCCATGTCTGCGTGAGTTCTCTCCGGGTGCTCCGGCTTCCTCCCACAGTCCAAAGACATGGAGTTAGTGGGGTTAAGTTAATTGGTAATTCTAAATTGTAGGTATGAATGTGACTGTGAATGGTTGTCTGGCTCTCTGTGTTAGCCCTGCGACAGACTGGCAACCTGTCCAGGGTGTACCCTGCCTCTCGCCCTATGTCAGCTGGGATAGGCTTCAGCCCCCACCCGTGACCCTGAATAGGATAAGCGGAAGAAGATGGATGGATGGACCCTCTTTATGACCGATTTCACCCAGTGATTTCCAGCAACCACTTGTCAACTGGTTGGGCAATGCACATTTTTCCCTAACAATCAGAGGTTGCCATGGGGTTGCCGAGTAGTCTCTAGGCCTGTGTGGCTGAAGCCTTAGTTAATAACCGTACAGCAGAGTTCTGAATAAGCTGCAGCCTACTGATAGTCTTTTTAAAACGTCCAGCAAAAAATAGCATTGCAGTAATCCAGTCTACTAGAACTGAATGCAAATATGATTATTTTGGCTCTAAATTTAGGCATTTTAACAGACTCTACAATGACTATACGCTTCTGAGACCTAAGAACTACTAAGACGGTGAACATGGTAGGCTTAGCTTAAGAGATACTGGGTACTTTGTCATAGATTGTTACAAGAATGTAAATTGTACAAAGAAGTGGAGCTGAGACACTTATAAAAACATACCAAAATTTCATGGTTCCAGCTTGTTAAATATACTAATTTGTTACTTTTCTTATTGTTGCCTTTATTACACATAGAAATGATACTGGCAATAATGCACTCTGTTTGTTAGCTTTTTTTTTATTCATTAAACCACTAAATTTCCTTCCCTATGCTCTAGCCTCTTTTCAGTCTGGTCTACCACTAACATGGAAGGTTATACATATACACAAGGGGAAATAAATAACACCTTTTGTTTGACAATTTTAGACAAATTAGTCTGGTGTTGCAGACAAATTCTCAATCATCCACAGAGACCTCAGTCAGATGATTTTCTTCTGTCTGTAAGGAAGATGCATCACTGTCATACCACCTACCACTATATGCTGCTGTTTTTACCCAGAGCCTGTTTCTACATGTCCTAAAATTAACTCTATACACAGTAAGCATGAGTGTGTGAAAGAGAGAGGAAAAAAAAGTGCATTCACATGGTTCTGTCTGGGCTTTAAATGTCTGCATGCCTTTATCCACGTATTTGTCTTGTATTCTGTGTGTATTTGCCCCCACACCACCACAGCACACCACCAACCACAGGAAGAGTGGGAGAGAGCGGGGAGGTGGACACTACTGAGTGGTTAACCTCATGACATCACAAGCACCAAGATGATTGGCTGCTGCCGGAGGCTGGATGGTTTATAAGCCAACCGGTAGCCTTGCTTTTAGCAGCAGCATCACCGTGCAGCAAGCAACATCCAGGCAAACCCAGGAGATAAACTAAAGAGAAACCACGTCTATGTGTTTCTGCTGCAGCCGCTGAACTCCTGAAGATTCCTTCGACTGCAAACAAGGTCAGAATGAATTCATGAAACAATTCATGAATGTTATTTTTACTGTGTGAAGTGCTCGGCTGGTGTTTTTATGCAGTCCTGGTGCTGTAATTAGAGGTGGGAAATTAGCTTAATTTTGTATATGATGCTGTAAAAAAAAATTTTTTTTATTACTATTATTTTTTTTTTTTAGAAATTTGCAATGTGAAAAGCTGAATAACAGGTCCTTGCCTACATTTGCTGCATTCACTAGTGCATGCCCAAATGTATATGGACAGTCCTTTCCAACTTTAATGTCCCCACACCCTTAATGATACAGCACACAACTTTATTTTTAACAACAGTGTGCTGCCTACTTTGTGGCTACATTTTGCTAGAGTTTCCTGGCTTCATAATACCAAAAAGGCTCATAAAGACAAGCTCAATCAGCTTTAGGAGGAAGTTGAAGACCAACTGTGCATGCACTAGACCTCATCACCCAACACCAGTGTTGCATGCAACTAAAAATGTGTCCTTAAGCCAAGTGAGAACAAATCTTTGCTCTCACTTGGCTTAAGGCTTGCTACTGGTAGAAATCTGGTAGAAAGCCTTACGCCAAAAGAACAGAGACCATTAGAGCAGCAGATTAAAGCCTGTGCTTTTGTTAAACTATCACACTTGATGAACCTGTTGGGTGTCTACATACTTTTATATGTGTACCATCTCTTCTAAATGGTTTTGTTTGTAAGATACATTTTGTTCAGATTTATTGTTATATTTCTAACATTTCTTAAAACACTTTGTCATATACTTAAGCCCAAAATGTTAAACCTTCTGAATCATTTTACAAAGTAATTGTCTTTTGTTTAGTAGAAAAAAACAAACAAACAAACAAACAAAAAAAAAAAAAAAAAAAATAATAAAAATAAAAAAAAAAAAAAATAAAATTTTTTTTTTTATTTTTTTT